>JNEU01000924.1:0-155252 GCA_000697475.1 Lichtheimia corymbifera B2541
GGGGTGCTTGACCTTTGCCTTGAGTATGCCGATACATGTTGTTGACTCGCTGTTGACTGATATGAGATGCGGTGTCAACCAATAATTCGTGTACGACATTGATGAACTCAATGACAGCTTCACGTGATGGGGGACCCTGTTGAAGAGTCCGATGCAGGAATAAATCCAATGGTCGTGTGATTCCAGAAAGGCGGAATTGGATGTCTGCCAATTGGCTGTCCACCCGTTTGGTTTCACGGCTAACCGGAATATCATTGAGGACAGGAGGTAAATATTCTCTTGCCAAATTGCGAGGACAATCTGCCAAAAAGCGTCTGCGTTCTGCTTCTGGTAATGGACGTCGAAAGAAGTCTTGGTCAACACCTGGTAATGCAGCCTTGAATTCAGGATAGAGATGGAGATCCGTTTCTGGTGAACGAGTGGATATGAAAGGATCATTGATTGATTCTTCCATGGATTCATCTGCATTAGAGCCAGGTTGTTGTTGATGTTGCTGTTGCTGTTGAGATTCCAAAGCTTGGAGCCGTTCGATGAGGGCCATCGCCCAAGCAGGAGGATTGTCTTGTTGATCATGTGACATATGAAAGAAGATTCTCGTCGGTTGAGTACCTGAGCGAGCTCTCGAGAGAAAAGATGATAAAGTAGTATAGATATTCACATTCATTCATTTATTTCTTTTTTTGATCGGCTCTCGAAATAAAAGGGAAAGATGTGAACACAATGATGGGGTCCACACTATGAAGTATAATGTTCTATGTAAGACCCCATGTTTCATTGTAAAGTTTAGAGATACAGGTGTCTTTATGTTTTCCTTATGCATGCTATATGACAAGTGGTCTTTGTTCATTGTTAAGTAGCTTGACCCTGATAATGGAAAAGATGCAGAGGGACTGGGGTAGTAATACTCAGAGGGGGAGGGCTTGAAGGGTTCTTATTGGGCGGAGAGTGCATGATTAACAATCCCTAAATAGTAAGGTCCGCCTGATGCTGTATGGTTAACAAGCCAAAAATGATCAGTGCATCCAAGATTTGAGCGGTAATGGTATTGCTTGTCTCCAGGGTTCGTTCTCATATAAGGCTATACTTACAAGGTGTTTCGTGCTGATAGTGCCGTTGTCATAGGTAAGCATTATGATGTATGCACTTGTGCCACAGAACTCATCATCTTTCTTAACCGTAATGATTTAAGCTTACAATGGACCAAGCTTCCGTATCAATCAGTGTTGTTGAGTACCAGTACTAAAGGTTTATTATCGTTGGAAATACAAGCGTCTATTTGAACATGTATACAATCCGTTATTGACACCACCCATCGTCTATCAGCATATGAACAAGGAAGCTTTAATGCATGTGATATGACAAAAGGAACAAAAGAGTCCCGATACAATGATGTAGATAATCCTATCTCGCCTTCCTGTCTTCAAATTTCTATCCTTCGTTTCATTCCATATGCCAACCAGTGGATCACAGAGAATCAGCGGGTATCGTTTTGCAATTGTATTCTTGGTTGCTGCCGTCATAAGCGTCTTCATCCATGATTGTAGAAATAGCTGATGTTGCATGCATTGACTTGGATGTTGCAATATCATCCATGGTAGTAACCCCCGTCTCGTCAAAGATATAAGACTTCTTGTCCATGCCATCCAATCCATCATCATCCTCAACCGGATCCACGTGGTACAATTCATCGTTCCTGCTGACGACGCGCTAAGTAACCAAATCAGCATTCCAGGGTTCCACATTACTGCACTTGATTGTATCCATCCATCCATAACCATTACAAGCCCAATAAGACAGAGCCTCTGTGATCGCTGCAGATATGCTTCCTTATCCATCCAGGTGTTGGTCTATCGCTTTGTTGGTCGTTTTCATTGCAGCTCAACAAGGCGAACAGTGCTTGTATTGCCGGGTACTTGACAGCTGATATGGCACCAACCATTAGAAGTTGTATGCACCAAAGAAAGTTGCCACACGTAAAAAACAAGCTGTTTCTATACAATGGCTATCAGATGCTCACTTGAAGAGGCTGCAGGTAACTTGATACAATGGAATAGCATCTGCTGGCACGCTTGGTCGTGACAGACAAGTGTACAAGAGCGCGTGTTGTAGTAGTAGAGTGACAAGGCTGTGAACACTGTTTGAGTGCAATGGAGTAAAGACCTTGCTAATAGCAACTGCTGGAATGAATGCTGTTACGTTGATTGTAGCAGAGGAGGGTACATGAGAAGGAGTGGTGCAAGGCAGGTGCTGTAATAGAGTGACAAGAAGGTTGTGTACACGCCGTGAACCTGCCATTCAGCCAAAGGCAATCGGATCAAGGCAGTTGTAGAATTGACATGATGGGTTGAAGCAGGACAATCGATCGCAGGCAGCAGTTGTCTTGAATGGGGCAACAGTTGAGAGTGGGAGAAAGAGGCAAGAGGTTGGGGATGGAAAGAGCTGGAAATAAAATAGGCCAGGCACGGTCAGACCAATCCATGCACACTGTAAACTAATCCATGATCACGAGATTGCCTCTCTCGAACATGAAACTTTCACACAAGATGCTCTTGAGCACGTTGATCAACTTTGTCTTAATAAAGAACCCACACTTCATTCAAAGATTTTGAATGGGAGGGTATAATGTGGGGTTTACTATGATGGACGGAAATTCCGCACCCGCCCGGATTCATTGAAATGTCATTTAGTATGAATTACCTTGGGATCCCCTATCTTGAACTTGAAACTTGGTAAGCAGATTCGCTGAGTCATGCTGATCAACTCCATTCATTTAAAAACCGTATGCTTCATTATGATGTTTTATGAATCCGGCGGTCCAAATATAGGAGAGATGATGGACGGACGGAACGCAAGTTGGGTACATAGTGCACACCCCCGCAATTGTCCACCTCCATCGTGAAACTTGGTCAGGCCGTGGGCTTCGACATGCTGATCAACTCCATTCAAATAAAAACCATACGTCTCATTATAAGAAATAAATTGGGAGCGTCCGACGATGAATGGATGGGAATATAAGTAGTGTGGATGGCCCAGGACCTTGAGATTGCTCACCTCAAACTTGAAACTTCCACACAAGATGCTTTTGGATACGCTGATCAATTTCGTTCTCATAAAGGCCTCATGCTTCATTATAAAAATTCTGAATGGGAAGGGCAAAAGTAGAAGAGATAACGTTTGAAGGATGCTCAGTCAAATCCTCTCGGATCAACAAAGTTGAAGAATGAAGATGTTGGGTTGAAGTAGGTGAATAGTGCACGTGCGGTGGATTGGGCAATGATTTTCAAGTAGGAAGGAAAATGCTGTTGTAAGGGGTGGAATGTGCTTGATAAGATGAAAGCAGTGATTGACTCGGCTGCCAAATGAATGGCCGATCGATCCTATTGTTATGCTCAAATGGTTTATAGCACGTGCATTATTGCGTATGTTGTAATATCATTGGAGCGTATTTTGGTTATGACGTGCTCGCAACGATGATGATGTGAGATACGGCTCAAGTACCGAGGGGTAGTTGATATGCGTGATGACTCTCTGCCCTTCATTGATCATCAATAGCAGAGAGTGCAAAGATTTCTAAGCTGTTGGTAATGGTTGATTAAGGAACAAGGGGCGAGATTCCAGCATTTGGGGTACAGCTTATCAAGCACTGACAAAGCTTCCCTTGCTTAGGTGGGACGAGCGGAGATTTGTCAAAGCTTACACATATTATCGACCGCTCGGGGATACCCTCCAGCGTATATATAAATCATGCTCGCGAAATCCGTGTATCTTCATTCTTCACTACTCCTCCACACATATATCCTACAACAATGGCTCCTAAAGTTCACATGTGAGTATTGATATTACATTATGTACGCCTTTACTCATATCGTATCGTATCAACAGCGTCTTCTACTCCACCTACGGTCACGTCTACCGTCTTGCCCAAGAAGTCCAAAAGGGTCTTGAGGCTGTTGGTGTTGAGGCTAAGCTCTTCCAAGGTAATCTATATCAGCAACCATAACGTGTTTTCTTTGTATTAAACCATAGTCCTTTTTTTTCTTCAGTTGCCGAAACCCTCTCTGATGAGATCCTCCAAAAGATGCACGCCCCTGCCAAGCCTGATGTTCCTGTCATCACCGTTGACGACCTCAAGGAAGCTGATGGTATCTTGTTCGGTATCCCCACTCGTTTCGGTACCATGCCTGCTCAAATGAAGGCGTAAGTAGGAGAATCTTACTCATCCAATGATATCATGTATTGACATACTCCGTTTCATTATATCAGATTCCTCGATGCTACTGGTCAATTGTGGGCCGCTGGTGGTCTTGCTGGCAAGTTCGCTGGTACCTTCTTCTCCACCGCCTCCCAACACGGGTATGTATAGCTATTTTATTTCAATCATACAGCTGTATTAACATGCATCTTAAATAGTGGCCAAGAAACCACCGCTCTTACTGCCGTTACCTTCTTCGCTCACCACGGTATGATCTACGTTCCCTTCGGTTTCGCCAACACTGTAAGTATTTCAGTCGGAGATAAACACGAGAAAACACAGCTGCAGAAAAGTTCTGACACTTTCTTTAATCATGCAGCATCTCTTTGACAACTCTGAGGTCGTTGGTGGCTCTGCCTATGGCGCTGGTACCGTTGCGTAAGTGGATTTGATTGATATATGGAAATCACTCAGGGCATGTTCTAATGACATCTGGCATACAGCAACGGTGATGGTTCCCGTCAACCTAGCGAGAAGGAGTTGGCTATTGCCAAGAACCAGGGTGAGAACTTTGGCAAGACCGTCGCCACCTTTGTCAAGGGCAAGACCGCCTAAACAATCTAGAAGCGATATAATACCAAATAAAGCCAATTCTCCCACCAAACAATATTATCTGCTCAGTGAAAGAATGCGATTGGGTATTGTGATTGAGGATGTCTAAATACGCTATGGCAGGGTTCTTGGTGCTGTTTATCTTTTACAACAAAGCATCATCAGGGGCAGTGGCTGCATTTAAATAGCCTTGCTTCATTGTGGCAAATGCAGTAAGTCTCATGACCTTTACCTGTAAATATTTGGCAGCTTTGGGATGCTTGCTTTATCTTGACCGTTGTATCTTATTTTCGTTCTCGCTTATCGCCTCCTGATATCACACATGTGCATGATCGTTAATGCAATCAACAACCTCCTTCATATACCGGCGTGTTTGCTATACCGTCGACTGCACTTGAAATCCTTGGTAGGCAGGAACCCAATCAAAGGTTCGAGGCAGTCATGGTATGTACCCTTTGACAGCTGTGTGTGGATAGCATTGGTTACTCAAGGTGGCTCATGCGTTGTTAAAGATAAATGGTATTACCATGCGTGTTGATCCTGGATCCATATTGCACAATAGTGCTGAGCACGGATTCAATTATAGAACATGGTAGTATTGATGGGCGTTTTTGAGAGATAACACGTGTATTATTGCGCATAGCACATTATCTTCATACATGACCTTTTCAATCTCTTATGTGAATCACTGTTTATGTCAATGATCATATGACAAGCGCAGTAAATGTCAATAGCAATGCAACCCATTGATAAATGTTTCGATTAGATACATATGAGAAGGATCTGCATTCATGTTTGACAACGGCATTCGTATGATAAAAATGATGGGCACAGTGGCGCCTTAAAGGCGGATGCTTATCATTTTGGAAAGAAAGAAAAAAACCATGCTGGTAAATGATGTATGGTGACCCTATTTTTAGGGGCGACAAAGTCAGATGCTGTTGTTCGGCTTCCGGAAACTTGCATTTCCTCTTTACCGAGTTGACAATATTTTGCCTCTACCCGCGCCTCATTGTAGTTCCTTTCTCTTTCCGCTTCTTTTTTTCTCTCTCGTCTTTATCATTCCGGCTTGCTTTACTAACGCGTCGTTATCAACAGCATGTCAACCACGGATGATTATGTTGCGCCTACACGCACCGACGACGGGTCAACACCAGGTGCCACAACACCGAATGACACATCGGATCATGACACACCTTCTCCTTCACCAACCGGTGAAGAATCTACAAACACCGTATCACGATCATCCCCAACTATGACGCCTGATGAATCAAACACAGAGACGGATGATCCAATTGATAGCACATCATCTAATGATAATCCAAGCCCAACCACAACGGAGGATGTTGAGCCAACATCGACAACTGACAACCCAACAACATCATCTAGCGACCCTGGAGCACCATCCGCTTCAAACACAACATCAGGTAATATGGGTGACTGCATACTATTTTGAGAGGGATATGGAAGGAAATACATAGCACTCAAAAAATAGCACACACATCCACATTCAGACACCAGTGACACTGTAACCAGCAATTCGGATCCACCACCTTCAAGCGATGGGAGTGAAGCACCATCCACAACATCCGATATCCCGATTACTAGCAGCAGTGATTCTCTTCAACCAAGTAGCACTACCTCTGGTGATAGCGACCCTACATCATCAACATCTCAAACATCTGATCCTAGCAGTGATACTCCTCCTCCTTCTCAAACCAGTAATCCTAGCGATAGTGGAAGCAGTGAACCAACAAGCACACCATCTCCGACTGATAGTAGCTCAACCAATATTCCTCCAAGCCAATCTACAGATAGCATTGAACCAACGACATCTGATCCAAGCAGCAGCAGTGATATCCAAACACCCACAACCACCAGCGATGATATCTCAACAACGTCAGCGGAAGAGCCATCATCAACTACGACATCCTCATCAACCACTGAATCAGCATCAACCAGTGATCCTATAAGCACCACTACCACCACATCCGATGTACAACCATCAACGACAAGTCCTCCTCCTGAAACGAGTACAACCACAAGCATACCAATACCACCATCCACAACCACAACGACGGAAGACACTACTACCACCACTACTGAAGAAACGAAACCAACAAGCACTACCACAGATCCTCCTCCTTCGGAAACGACACATTATATAACAACAACAAGTTATATCACGACATCTACTGTCATTGTCACAAATGGGCGTACCGAGACTGTTGTTACCACGATACCTACTGTGTAAGCTGACCAGGAATATGCATCTCCTCATTATACTTATATTCGTTTATGCATTGATAGCATTGTTACACCTTCCTTACCAGCTGAATCCCAGACAATTAGTAGTGGCTCAAGTGCTGATACAGGCACAATTGTTGGCAGTGTGATTGGAGGTGCTGCTGGATTAGGTATCATTATCGCAGGTGTCGTTTTTTGGATGAGACGAAGACGACAGAATCAACGACCACGATCCATTCCTCTTGAAATGACTAGCCACTATGAAGATGACTTTTATGGCGATCCCTACCGATATTCAATGGCCACCCGAGGAAATGAGTATGGATGGGGAAATACAAGCAATAATAGCTCAGCTCCAGCTGTGGTCACTTATGATACGGGTGTTGAACATACAGCATGGCAACATCCATCATCACCACCTCCACCTCCACCACGTGTTGATGTGCCTCATTATAGGGACTAACAACATCTGACATATTGTGTAATATAATCATGTACTTTAAATAAAAAGTGACCTCATTTTGCATTGCATCGTAATACATCAAGTATCATTTGACGTATGTGATATAACAAGCCATTGTTAACAATGAAAGTAAAGCATAATATCCTTGTTTGTATTGCAATATCATTTCTACTTTGTTCCAACTAATCTTCTTCCGTGCCCGTATTTGCATCTGGTGGCAAGCCATCATCCTCTGTAGCAAAGAATTGCATCCTTTAGCTCCCCCATTGTATCCTTTGGTCCAATGCTCCTTCTTACCTCGCCTTCGATAGAGTGTAATCTCTTGCTGCTTGTAATATCGTCGGTTCTCCTCGTCATAAAGCACCAAATTCAAGTAGTACCGCACCGAGAACCTCTTGTTAATGTCTAAGGAGAGGGAAATCAGGGACCTACATTCCATATCCAATGCCACATCAACCCAGCTTTACCTCGGAAAGTGGGAGTAAGGTCGTATCCACCCAAGAACAACCTGATGGGAATGATCTCGCCTGTGTATATGACGGAAATAAATATGAGTTGCCTGTGATATCCAAATAGCAAGCATTTCACGTACCGCGAACAGGTGCTCCATCCATGATTTCAAATTTGCTCACAGTCTCGCTCTCGTTGTAAGTATTTGGGGCTGCAAGGTATCCACAACATGGGTTAACCCTCTTTCTCAATATTGTCATCCATCATCCTAATCCAGCACTCTACTCACCAAAACCAGTTGTCTCACGGCGTACAATGCATAATTCCATGTGCTTGATCTTGATACGCACCAATAAGAAAAAGATCTTGCCGACAATGACATCTTTCAGGTGGTATCTATATAAGAGCGAGAAGCTTGTATTAGCATAAGAGCAACGACCACGAGATCCTCTTGTCCACTTGCGTTGATTTGTTGTATTCGAATTCAATGTGTAAGCAATCTTCGATGCCGACTTCCATTTTGATTGAATGTGGATCATCCTTGGGTTCATGATAAGATCGAACGAGTAGATCGGATTCACGGATCATATTCCCCATCCTCCTGGCCACAATGACGCGTATAAAGTATCTATATCATCATCCTATTGTAAGTTTTCTACCAAGCAGAGAGGGGATTGGGTGTCAAGAAGCATACCTAAGCTGTACGTTGATACCATAATAGCATTCATATTGCTTTTCCACGTTTCGAAATTCAAAGTCCATTGTAGTATTCTGCCGTATCTCTCCAGGTGCTGCCAATTCTTGTGACAGACACTGAAACTCCTTGCTTTGAGACGAGTCATTCAGGACAACTATGTGACAATGCGTATGAGCGAGATGGCCAACATTGCAAGCAAGCATTAACAACCTACCAATGGCACCAACGCATTCGACGCGAATCCCGTTGTGTTCCAAACGTTTACCGTGTCCCACCCTGACCAACACCTGTTTCAAGAAAGAGTTCCCTTATCAACAATCCATATTATCTCTCTTTGTATCCCTTTTTACCTTTCCTCGTACGGGTTCTCTGTCAAAATAAAGTGGAAGTCTTTCGCGTGGTTGAGATCGATTGATTGCGATATCAAAGGTGCGACGTTGTTCTGCGTCGTCCAGCTGGATCTTGACGTCAGCAGGAGCAGATAGACCAAACAAAGACTAGTAGAATACGATTTGTTAGAGAATAAAAAGAATAAGAATAATGGGTTATACTTGCAGCAACTGACATCCTGGGATATATAGTAAAAGGATGGTAAAAGAAGAAAGAAAAGAAAAGGAGAAAGTTGCCGGAGGAGAAAGGCGGAGGGCAAAGGCGCTGTCATGCAACATTGAAGGTTGCACACACACACACACGACGACGTACATCTCAGGTACTTCCGATATTCAACGCGTTTATAAAAGACGTTTCTCATTTTTATACTTATCATGACCCCCTTTGAGGAATGCGATAAAGGGGCTGTTTGACGTAATACTGAGGATCACATCTATTATTGTAAGGCACCCATGTACACATACACACTGCACCCGGGTCATCGGACCAACTTCCTTACATCCTTCCGATTGCAATATTAACTTTTTCTTCTTCTTCAGTCGTGAAACTGTCTCTTTTCTTCATATGTCAACCTCTTTTCGACTGCCCTTTGGTTATAACGGTGCTCCTCCTTGGCCATCACTCTATTGGCCATTCAGCCCTGATTTCGTTCCACTGAATCTCATTGCCGATGTCCCTCATTCTCTTTTTTATTTGAACGGTAATACCTATTGTTGATGCCTTGTTTGATCTATCTATATCCTCAACGATTCCATCCTTTAGACATATGGAGATTCACTGTTGTATGGTCAATTATCTTCGCGCTCGTCGTCTACCTACCTGCTGGTAAGCATCATGGATCAAAGAACAAGTATCGAGATATATCAAGTAATGTTATTGATCTGCTGTTGTTATGTAGGCATGTGGGCATTTATCACTTTGGCCAAAACAAAGACATTTCGATGGTACATCTTGATGACAGTTCCTTTCATATTCGTGCTAGGAGGATCACTCGCATCATTTGTAACAGGAAGCATCATAGGCAAGTACTATCATTACAACGCGGTGATGGTGGTGGTGACTATCATCTCAATGCTAATAATCACGCGACGATGCATATGATCATCATGTTACATAGGCGTGGCACTGGCAGTCATTTATAACTCGGGCTTCTTTGTAATGTCAACTTGGATTCCATTTCTTTGGGCACTCACACATATCCTTGTCGTCCTGGTGGGAAGTTACTCTACTATAACCACGGTTCTTTGACTATATGGAGCTGGTCTCTCTCTCTTCATTTACTATGTACACATTCATTTGTAAACTTTATTCTCGTGGCATAATTCAATAACAAGTCTATCACTACTGCTACTACAACCACACGTTCTTTCACTTGATGGGAAAAGGGGATCAATGATTATATGGTTGGGCACATAATGACTACGTATTATCTCTCTCATGCATCCCGGAGTAACATCGCGTGGTACACAATCAATTGTCGGTCTCTTCCTCTTTCTCCCTTTAATTTTCATATTCATGAGCTTCGAATCACTAGCAGAGTCCTTGGGCCAACTGGGCGACAAGTTTGGAGATCTACATAAGCAAATGGAGGATCTGAACGACGTGAACAACTCCCTGATCCGATTCAACAAGGCATTTGGGGCTTTTCTATTCGGCATGCAAGCAACGTCAACATCACTCGAGTGGCCTGAAGTACTATCGCCATCACACGACAAGCAAAATCGCTATAGATTGACACGTCCTTTGTTTATTTAGGCACCAGTAAAGTCCTCGTTCCAACTTGTCCAACAACAATGTAAGTAGTTTCCTATATATACATGTGGTTCCTTTGTTGACGTTTTATGCTGTGAGTATAGCCCAATCTGCATCAACAAAGATACCGCGATTCCAGCAACGAGCACAGAAACAAACAACATCAGGCACCAAGTTCCTTGTCAAGGTAAGCAGGAATGGCTTGCATAGCATATCCATCTGTATCCTAACACGCTCAATTAGATCAATCCAAGCGTGATCATCCAACATCTTCCATTAAAGTTCCGAGAACAAACAGTGAGTGAATCCCAGTGCTTCATAAAAGGATAAACAACATTAACCGATATCTCAGGAACATACTCGAAATATGCAGAATGTCATCAAGGCACTGGCCAAACACCCCGATGGCGTGTAAGTATACAAACATCTGTGTAGCTATCTGAAATTGACACAATGAACACAAAGGAACATGCCTACTATGGTCAAGGAGACAAAATTACCCAAGCACAAGGTCACCGAATGCCTGAATGCTCTTTTACACAGCAAGGATGTTATTAAGCAAAGCCAACGGGTAAGGGTGGATAAGGATGGGATCGAGATTGGATTGGATATTCATCATCACCATGTTTCTTAGCATCAACTCTCTCTTTACCGACTTGAACCATCGCGATATCCAACAACATCATAGTTATTATCATCATCAGCTTCCAACCACATTCCCTTTGCTCTCGCCCTCATCATTCAACCTATTTACAACCCATTTTCTATAAACAATGTAAATATATGCTGGATCATCCTCATCATCATCGATAATGGTATATCATATTTCTTGGTCGGCGGGGACATTGATGCTTGGATATGGTGAGGGGTAGCCTGCTTTGTGGTGGAGTTCAGCTATCCGTTCCCTTAAGCGACGATTGCGACGATTCAAGTGATGGATGTATTCTGCGGCTTTAAAAAGGATGGTGCTCTTGTTGATGTTAGCTTCTTGCAGGCCCGGTACAATTTGGGTCATGTCGTTGAGTGCTGCACGGATGGCATTACGTCGCTTTTGCTCGGAAGCTGTGCGGTTTGCTCGCTTCTCGACTTCATTCATGATCTTCTTGATACGTTTGGAGGTGGAGGTGGGGAAGGAAATACCGTCGTCATCATCACTACTGCTGCTGATACTGGATTCTCTAAGATACAATGACAAAAGAGAGGAGGATCTTCGTTTCTTGGTATTCTCATGGTATTCCTCGGTATATGGGATATGGATGGCATCACATTGGAGATAATCTGTCACCAGTTAATTCATATTGATATGATTACTTGCTATGTGGATATCGGCATACCAGGCTGCAGCGAGGATGCGTCATGGGGGATGATGATGGTTTTGTCCATGGTGTTGGTTGCATGCAAAAAGAGATTGAAAGGTACCGAAAAAAAAGTCAATGCGTATTATATACATAACACGGATCATTTTTCCGAGGTTGCCACAGCCAAGGAGAAAAGAGCTTGATGCAGGGGAAATTCGGGAGCAAATAGATTCCGTAATTGTCCGTGGATGCTGGCCCCTTCCTTCATTTACCCCGCACTTTGAAAGGAATCATGTAAGTGGGACATTGATCGGTTCATTGTTATCTTTTTTTGTTTTCTCACAGCCAAATTTGAATTCATAATGATTGCATACTATTAAAAGCGCCGCCTCCTTCGAATCGATTACTATCGTCATCATATCACTCATCATATCAACCCATATTACATGACGACATCAACGTATCGATAAACCTTACATGCATACTTGGGCCACATGTACGTTACTCTAATCTATGATGCAAAGCGCTATCTCATCGAGTAGCTCCATAAATGAAAAGTAGAAGGCTCAACTCAGTCAGTAAGGCCAATCCATGATCTCAGCGTTCTTCTCCAACTTGTCCCGAATATGGATGAGGAGTCGATTACAGCAATGTCAGGGTAAGCCTGGTGGATAGGTCGATCCAAGCGACATGCTGCTCACTATCTTATCTTCGATTCATACCCGATTCATATATAAAGAATTGCAAGCCAATTGCATAGTGAGGCATTTTGACCGAGTAGTACAAGTTGCTTCAGAAGCTTTGGTATTACCCCGCATTGTAAGTATGAAACCATTTTTGTGTTGGGGAAGCAAACTGTGGGAGGGTGGAAGAATTTCAGAGCAAGCACATATTTATATTAGCGCATATCGATGAAATAATAAACGCTATACATACTACAATTTCCGTTCTTCTATGAGGCATCTTGTTGGGAAGTACTGCCTAGTGTGTCTTAATCCATCCTTTACAATCACTTAAAGATACATCTTGAGCGGTTGTATATAAAAAATACTAAAATAATGGCATGAAATGGTAGCCATGCCACCAAGGTTCCATAAGGAAACAATATCAAATATCATACAGAAAAGACAACACCAGCTGCAATGCTAAAAAAGCAAGAGAAGTATATAGGCGATTACAAAGACCGGTGTATGAGTATCCTCCTATGAGACAACTAAAGCCTTTTAATTACCCATGATGCATCAAGTTTACGTCAGCCAGCACAAACCAAGCAATCATTGCCATGGGCAATAGTTCCGTAGGCAGGCTTTAGTTGCCATGACCATTGATTGATTTTGGATCTGTCGGTCTGAGACCGAATATTGGGTTGTCCATAACTTGGCCCGCACCTTTTGACACGCAAGTAGCGCATGTCTTTCTACACCCATGGCCCAACAGTTAATCACGAGCGGATCTGTATGTGCAATTAGCCGGGAACACATTTTATGTCTTTATTGTAGGAAGTCGATCGATTGCATAGCTATATTCGCCTTTTTCTTGAAGAATGGGTCAATTGCGCAACTATTATACGATCTTGGATAGTGGGCGATTACGCAGCTATCTTGTTTCTCCTCCTCGTTCGTTCATGGATAGTGGGTCGATTACGCAGCTATTCTTGTTCGTTCATTCCTGGATGGTGGCTCTTGTTCGTTCATGGATAGTGGGTCGATTACGCAGCTATCCTTGTTCGCTCATTCTTGGATCGTGGCTCTTGTTCGTTCATGGATAGTGGGTCGATTACGCAGCTATTCTTGTTCGTTCATTCCTGGATGGTGGCTCTTGTTCGTTCATGGATAGTGGGTCGATTACGCAGCTATTCTTGTTCGTTCATTCCTGGATCGTGGCTCTTGTTCGTTCATGGATAGTGGGTCGATTACGCAGCTATTCTTGTTCGTTCATTCCTGGATGGTGGCTCTTGTTCGTTCATGGATAGTGGGTCGATTACGCAGCTATTCTTGTTCGTTCATTCTTGGATGGTGGCTCTTGTTCGTTCATGGATAGTGGGTCGATTACGCAGCTATTCTTGTTCGTTCATTCCTGGATCGTGGCTCTCTGTGCTGATGCTTCGTGTTCGTTCATGGATAGTGGGTCGATTACGCAGCTATTCTTGTTCGCTCATTCTTGGATGGTGGGCGATTACGCAGCATACACAAACACTTATGGCTTACAATACATGACACCTTCTATGTTTATTTACATTGTAAACCCCTTATTGTCCAAATTGGTACATATTATTAAACTACTACTTCGTAATCCTTGTATGCGTGTACAAGATCTGACAATTGCTATATTCAGGGTGGTACTGGTGTTGAGGTGAAAAAGCAACTTGACCAGCAGATGCTGCTGTATAAGACATTAGTAAGTTCAACGCCGATGAACATTGATGCGGAGAGGAAATTGTACTTTCCTTTTATGATCCCGTGACCTTGTTGGAAATACACTTGGCATTCAATGAAAGCGCGACTGCGGAATTGCATGAATCCCTCCTCTTCCTTGTCCACATCCAACCCATGACACGTCTACTCTCTGAAAGCCAACTTGAACTTAAGGAAGCCATCAAATCCTATTTGCGCATCACGCCACCTGCCGATTGGAACACAGTCGCACTCTTGGAGGATCTACTCACACGTTACGCGATTGCCGACATCGATGGTGACTTGAGCACTTTCAAAAGTTGCTACATTGAAGCATTGCAATCGTACCGACAATGCAACATACACGAGAAAGTCATTGCAGCCACTGAGCGTCTTGAAGCCTTACCACATATATTGAAAGCACCCGCCATAAGAAAGATCTTCCATCAACGGTACCAGGAGTGCATACGCGAGATTGGTGGTAGCTGCAGCAACCACAAGCCTTTTGGTCTCAGCAACATCCGCGGTTAGAACCGAAGTACAAGCAAGCAAGACATTTAAGGAGATGGATGCCCGTGAAAAAGCTGCATACCTTGTGGACAAGCTGGGTGACGAAGGTGTGCTGGATATGTCAGTGTCACGTATACCGTACCGATTCCGAGGAGGCGTGAAGGATATAAGTGCGTATTTCTCTATCCCTTTAAAGCCTATGGTCACACTTGACGAATGGCGTGCATTGCTTGATTTTGCTAAGTGCAAAAGCGGAGACGACGTGGATGATTTGCTTGCCGAGATGTTCGCAAAACGCAATATCACCGGGAATTTGGCATACATTCGTTCAGCAATTGACGGACTACAAGCGCTATGGAAGTCGAATCGGTTACGGTCGAGTAATGATGAAGGATGGTTTCGTCAGAACGTATACTCTTATATATGGGATCGACTTTTCTTACACAACGACATTTTCTACACCAAACGAGCCGAATGTTTATCAGCTGTGATAAAGGAGTTACAAGAATCGGAGGAAGTGGCACAGCAACGCTTGGACTTCATTTTACTCCGAGGAAAAACCCGACCATGGAGACATCAAGCACGACATCAGCAAAGCCAAAAAACTGCGTCATCATATGCTACAGCTATGGAAGAGCAAACTGGGATCAACAACGCTGGCAAAAGAATTGGAAGCTATTACTTGCCAATGGAAGGGAATGCAACTGACAATCTATGGTACAAGAATCGTGGATGATGGTAGATTTCTGTCGTATACCAAGAAGCACGTCACAATTCCGTCCGAAAGTGGACATTATGCAGCAGCAGCTCAAGCACTCCTGACGATGTTGTCCTTGAAACAGCAGGCAACTATCAACTACGGCCGATTTGCATCAATGCTTGAAGAAAAACAGACAATTGAGATCGAGACTCTGAGCCACGACCACGGTGATTATCTGCTACGAGAACCCACCACACCCACACACACACACGCACCCACACACACACACACACACACACACACCACACACATCACACACACCACACACATCACACACACACACAACACGCACACACATCACACACACACACAACACGCACACACACACATCACCCACACCCACCCAAACCCAACCACGTGTATCCGTTAGTATTTGAATGTAAAGCATAGGTTGGTTAATATATGGATGTAAACCATTCTTTGCTATCTTTGCAAAAGGTATTTGTGATACATATTGATGCTACATAGCTTACTCGCTGTGCTCGCTGCGCCAAAGATACTCATGACATTGGCGCTACTTTGCTTGCTCGCTATGCTCGCTACGCAAATGATACCAATATTTATAGGCAATAATATATGATATGGCTATCAATGATACATTGATAGAGTTGTTGATAATACGGTATGGGAGGCTACTTGTGATGTATTGATGCGTAATAAGACAACTGCGTAAACGATCGTTGAAGCAGTATCTTGGACACTGGGTATTGTGTATGGTGGAGAATCACTGTCAATTCGATCTTGACACCAATACGCAAGTTCGTAGTTAAGCTATGTTCTTCATGTACAAAACATGGGTATTGCAAAAGAGTGCTTTATTGTCGATTGCATTGTTATATAAGGCTTACTGTTAATTAATCGATGTGGTGATAATGGTCATGTAATTGAAGAAGAGGGCTTTTATTGTGGATCAGGATGAGTGATGAGGAAAAAGGAGGGACGCGTGATTGGTGAAAAAGTGATCTAAGCCAAATCAGGATTCTAAGATATATCCTATATTGTGTACTGTATAGTAGTGTTTGCTCCTTTATCCACATGCGTTATAATAATAATTGTTGCCAGAGGTTATATGTTCTATTAGTCATAAGTGAGAATAGGGAGACGCCATGTATAAATGGCCAGCACGCCAAAGTGAGAAATACAAGATGCCAATTAAGCAACATGCTCGACCAGCCACTGAGGCCATCATGATGATATGTACATATTCCCTCAATGTTCGTGTGACGCCAAGTGGAAAAAGATCAGGCACCAAACATTAGGAAAACTTTGTGGTGTAGGCTACACAAAAGAAAAGCTTCCCAGCAACAAGAGCACGCGGCATTTGACAAGTCTTGTGCACTACATCACCTTTCAGCTGAAAACGTGGAGATGACGCACCAAAATCGGACCCTTCCACAATATCTGAAACCCGACGAGAGAGTTTTGTCAGCACGCATATGATCATCACATTCGGTTTTGGTTGCTGTCTTATTTTTTCAGTGCCCACCCCGCTTCTTTATTCTTTCACCTCTTCTTTCACTACACAACCATGTCCGTTGACACTTTTAACCGTTTCCTTGCAACCACTACGGGTCGTGAAAAGGCCTGTCGTCTCGTTCAATACTTTGCTCGCTTTTATGCCTTTTATCTTTTCCGTAGCGGTGCACCCAAGGAGGCTATTCAACGTTGGAATGATCTCAAGAGCCATATCGGTAACGCTCGCAAGTTCTTCCGTCTTTTCAAGCAAGTTGAATTCGCCACCACTGCTGTCAAGAGCTTGAGCATCCAAGATGAGGTCGTGCGTGCTACCAGTGTGCTTAAGCAGGTTGGCATGTTCTTCTACTATGGCACTGAAGCTCTCAATTTGGTATGTATGATGGGGTTGTGGCAAATAAGAGATGGTGGATAGGCAGTGAACTCACACACAAAATCTATATAGGCCAATGCTATCAAGTTTTACAAGTTCGACAACATTAAGGACATTCAGCGTCTTGGTTTCAAATGCTGGTTGTTTGCATTGATCATGTCCATCATCACCAGTATCCACAAGTTGCGTGGATTGCATGTTCGTGAAGCCATGCTCAACAAGAACGAAAAGGCTCCCGAGGCTGATGCTAAGGCTCTTGTCAAGTAAGTATATAAAAGGGGATTACAAATTTGGAGAACGCTGTGTGTTAAACAAGAGCCAATAGGGAAAAGAAGGGACTCCACAAGCAATTATTGCAAGATGCTGTGGATGCCATCATCCCCGTTGCTGGTCTCAACATTATCGGTTTTGATGAAGGCATCGTTGGTCTTGCTGGGTAAGCTTTTTTTTACAAATTCTCCCCGGTTGTGCAACCTTCCTAATCTCTCATTTTTAGTATGACTACCTCTTGGTTGGCTGTTACTTCCCAATGGCAAAAGGTTGCTTCCAAGTAATTCCCCATCTAGACGATCTCACTATTTCCTCCACCTCCTCCTATTCCTCCTTCACCCAACTTGCATCATCCTAGTCTTGCATATCCTGTACACGTCTCCTCCAAAAAACGGTACCATTGTTTATAAACACACCCACACGTGCTTACTCATTCTTGATTCACGTGCCCTTTTTTTATTTCATCATGCAAAGGATGCTATTCGCAGCAGCTTGTCATTACTTCAGGGACCGTGTCACACAGTCCAATCGTGTACATTTTCTTAGTCGTTCAATACCCACGGGATTTTAGACCCATACTGCTATTTACCACAATGCGAATATGGAGGAAAAGTATGCCTAAAGGACATCCGAAAGGTAGTGTTGGATGATTGATAGATGAAAGGTCTTTATATAATATAATGATTGTCATATTGATGAAACAGGCAGGACATTTGGATAGACTGGATGGGATATATCAGGGTTGAGCGGTATTGTGGATGTGTCATGGAAACGGAGCGTGGGCAGTTGGCAGGTCCATATAGGTAATGATGGTGCACAAATACCTATCCACGTTATGTAAAGGATTTTCTCATCGCTCACAAGACTGTAGATCATACATACCTGTATAAATATACAAATGGCCAGGGATCGTTTTCATTGCTTTCATGCGTAGCAATAACTATCATGGTCGCTGCTGACAACAATAATCAACCCACTCGTTTTCCTCCGCTCGCACCAAAGTCTCCTTCTGGCGTTGACCTTCTTGCTGCAGAGAGAAAGAAATCAAGCTTCAATGTAGACTCAATGACCAAGTTCATCTACCCGGATGGGTGGCTCGACAGAATGAATAATGTGCTTGCTGTCATCGAGAAGGATCCGGCATTCGACAAAACCATGCGCTACTACCAGAATCGCTACGAAGGAATGCGACAGGCTTATGCCAAAGAAAAGCGCATCCGTCAGTTGTCTACGTACGTAATTGAACCCGTTCTTTGTTACACCAATCATGTACTCAACTTGTCTTTGTGTGTAGGGAACATGGATGGGATGATATGGATAGAAGCATGGCTACTTTTCTTTATGATGGCGTTTCACCGGTACGAGATAAGGATATTATGGTATATGGTCATGGGCAGCAATGGCTCATTGTGGGATTTATTCTAGTTCTCAGTGCATCACAGTATGTTCATGACGACCTTGCGCAATCAATGCAACGACGAGCAACGCAAATTGTTTTACGAGCCTGCGACACGACTCGAGATCATTGGTTGCTATGCACAAACTGAGCTTGGCCATGGATCCAATGTGCGAGGATTGGAGACGACAGCAACCTACATCCCCGAGGACAATGAATTTGAGATCCATTCGCCACACCTTACATCATCCAAATGGTGGATTGGAGGATTAGGCAAGAGCGCCACTCACTGTGTCTTGATGGCTCGGCTTATCATTCACGGCAAGGATTATGGGCCACACCCCTTCTGTTTCCAAATCCGAAGTCTCAGGGATCATCGGCCTCTGCCTGGTATTACTGTGGGCGACATTGGACCAAAGTTGGGATACAACAGCAATGACAATGGCTTTATCCTCTTTGACCATTTCCGTGTACCGCACATCTCGCTTCTTGCAAAGTTTTCTCAGGTCAAACCAGGAACTGGTGAATACATCAAGCCGCCCAATGCACGTCTTTCCTATGGCACCATGGTCTTTATTCGAGCAAACATCGTCGCAGGTACATAGTACATTCATTGTGTAGTTGGTCGCCCTTGTGCTTATATTTTTTCCTTTGTTTGCAATAGGGAGCCGGTTTGCTATGGCACGTGCAGCCACTGTTGCAGTGCGTTATTCCGCTGTTCGTCGTCAATTTGTGGATGCTGCTGAACCAAAAAAGTGGGGCAAAGAGGTCATTGAAACTCCTGTCATCGACTACACAATGCAGCAATATCGGCTCTTTCCCGTTATAGCAGGTGCTTACGCTTTATTGTTCACTGGCCGTGAAATGCTTCGTCTGTACGACCTTAATCAAGAAGCCATGAAGCAAGGCGACTATGGACTACTAGCCGACTTGCATGCAAGCTCATCCGGTCTCAAATCTTTGACAACGACGATGGCTGTAAATGCAGTGGAGGAATGTCGACGTGCATGTGGTGGTCACGGATACAGCATGTTTTCTGGTCTGGGTCAATTTTATCAGGATTATGTTCCTAATGTCACGTAAGTTTGGATACCTTGTTGTGCATATAAACATCCATCTCATGAATCATGGATATAAAAATAGCTTCGAAGGTGATAATTACATTCTCACACATCAAACAACGCGTTATATCTGCAAGACATATCGCAACGTGGTGGCAGGCAAGGCTGTTCCATCCGAGCACAACATGACAGTGACCTATTTGATGCAATACTTGCAAGATCCCAAAGCGACAAGCGCTGACGACTTGACCAATCCTGAGGTTATACTCAATGCATTTGGATATCGAGCAGCTTACTTTGCAGCACAGCTGGTGGAACAACTGGATCATGAAGGACGATCTTGGAACAGCATGCTTGTGGAAGTCAATCGCGTCTCACGTGCTCATTGTCAATATATGCTTGTTCGCAACTTTTTTGTCGGCATACGCCAAGCTGACCAGCAATTACAGCCTGTGCTATCGGTATTGGCGCGTCTATTTGCATTGCATATGATGGAGCAAGAGCTTGCAGATTTCATGTTGACAGGATATATTACAAGTGCTCAAGGCAAATCTCTCAGGAAGCTTGTATTGGATTATATTTCAAAGATTAGAGATGATGCGGTGGCCCTTGTAGATGCGTTTGCATTGCCTGATTATTATCTTCACTCAGCTCTTGGACGATACGATGGAAAAGTGTACGAAAGCATGACAAAGATGGCCGAGCTAGAGCCTTTGAATCAGACCCAAGTAGTGGATATGTACGAAGAATACATCAAGCCCCACGTCTATAAACCAAATAGCAAGTTGTAAATGAATAAACAAATATAAAGGTTGAGACACTATGACAAAATAATGGCATCCCTGGTTATTGTCCCATCTACTTGGACACTGAGTTAGTGGTTACCCAACACTTCATCGCCACCCCCAATAATTCCCATTGATTGATATATCCTCAGGGACACGTAATTGAATCATGAATAATAAAGGCATGTGTTGCTATGACAAGAATCTCTTTCCCATGAACCATATAGTATTTGTGCAAGCCTTGGGGTTCGCCGAGCATAGCTTATGCCTACCCCACATTTTAATGCACAGCAGCTTCCCACAGTAAAATTTCACATGCCGATTGCTGTCAGCTTTCTCCCCAATGTCTTGTCGTTCTCTCTCCCATCTTGTGCAACGCCCAGCATATTTAAGCCTTGAACCCCAACGGCAATATCGTTGATTCAACTACTCGACTCCATTCCATAACACACAATGTCGACTCCTCTTGCTAGCGATCTCTTGCTCCCTGAACTTGAACGACAACTCAAGGAAGAACCCCACCTTATCCCAGCTGTTAAGGGCCTCTTTATTGTCACTGTCACCAAAAAGAAAAAGGCCGCTGCCGTTTGGTATGAAACAACCTTGTAATGACGCATTCCCATCAGCAACGTTACTCATTTCATGGTTAGGTATATTCTCTTGCAAGGTATATAAAGCGTGTCCTTTTATGGAATAGATTTCATTGTCAAGAGTGGATCATTATAATTCATCAATGAATGATGTAGGCAAGGATACGATGCCTGTCATTACCAACGACCAAGAAAAGGCAAAGGACGCTGCCAAGTCCAAGGTTAGAACCGTCAAGATTCAAGTCGAGGATACTGATCTCGTCAACTTTATCACTGGAGGGTAAGTGGCTGTTTGTGGATCATCGTTATACTTTTGTACTAAATATACACATTTAGCATGACTGGTAAGATCCGAATCACATTGGTTCATTTGTTTTCAGCTATTTGACATGTAAACAACTCTGAAGGCATCAAGGCGTATATGAGTGGGAAAATCAAGGTTCGTGGTGATCTCATCCTCGCACAAAAGTTGGAAGAAATCTTTGAGAAGGCTGGTGGTCGTGATGTAAGTGTACTTAAAGGCTCATTATCGGTCATAATTAATAACCTTGTCACTCCTAGCGCGCCATCGCATTCATCAAGCAAAATGAACAGCTGAGAGCATTGACTGTGAAATCCAAGTTGTAAATCGGCGTACAACACGAACATATCCCCATAGTACAATATATACTCGAATTAAACGGTATCACACACAATTCCCTTGCTGAATTACTTGGATCATTGATGCGGGTTGAGCGAACTTGGTGTTACAACGCTGCTGGATGTTGAGAAAAGGATACGTGCCAAGTTGGATAATAGAGGTGGATTACAGCAGATTCTTTTGTTCTTTGAGAATGGGGCGCTGATGAACATGAGCACTCTGGTCGGATATAGCTCAATGCTTGATCTCTTTACCACCCCTCGCTTAATAAAGTGCATCAATTACATAGCCCATCATCATTACTATAATAGCAGATACCAAAGATGCCACATGAACAATAAAGTGTTGTGCTTTGTGAATACCAAAATATGTATTGAGTATAGAGATCTTCGTATATAAAGAATATTTACATGTACTGTAGTAAAAAGGTATATATAATACATTAGGGGCAGTTGTTTACATCGCCATAGGGGCACGATGCGGCAATGACATTGCCTTCCACACCAGCCAATTGGAAGACTGCCTTTAGCAAAGCTGAGATACCTTGACCTAAAAGAGAATGTCAATGTTAGATTCAGAGCAAAATGAAGTAAAATGATTCTATTACATACCTGCGATAAGTCCTCCAGCAGTGCTGTGCATAAGATCATCGTATGCTTTTGGATCAATCTTCTTCCAGATTTGACCAGCGGTCCAACCAATGAACATAGAGAATGGTACTTCAGGCGAGGGATTAATCATGGAAATGCCAATAGCAGAGAACGAGGGGAAGTAACGCCAGTACTTTTGTGGAACAAGGAAGAAACGAACAAAGGGAGCGATGCAACCGACACCAGCAGCAACACCAGTGGTGATAATAGCGCCCCTGCTAAGAGGAGCAGCTTCGCCGGTAAGTAACTTGGTGACCTGCAACCAAGCAGTGACGGATACGAGTTGGAATTCGCAAGGGGCATTAAGATCTTGAGATGTAACGCATGGATAGGCTTCAGCAAAGAGAATAAACATGCCAACAGCAATACCAATAGCAGGGAAGGAAGCGACCGCCTGGGCCAAAAATTGGGAACGAGGAGAAGCACCGACAATTTGGCCAGTCTTGAGATCACCGACCATGTCAACAGCTTGTGCAGCAGCTGAAGCAGAGATGTTACCAGCCATCAAGTTGTTCTTTTGTACTTGCTTAATGTTGTCAGCAGGCATACCAGCAAAAATGAGCTGAGTCATTTTGCCAACAGCGCCAGTCGGGTTGATATCCGTTTCACCAGCAGCTTGAATACCGACAAAGGTAAGGATAAATGCAATAATGACAGCCACGATACTTTGATACACAGGCATGTGGAAGTATTCACCCATAATGGCGCACGTGAAAATAATCGAAACGACAACACCGGATGTCCACCACCATGTGGGTACCAATTCATCGGCAGAATAATGCTCGTCAGCTGCTGGCACAAAGTTCAATTCTTCAGCAGTGCCCAAACGGAACACTTTGACCTTGATGTTGAGTGCCAAATAGCGGAGGCCATTCCAGATTTCGATACAGCCACCCTTGATACCACGCCATAACGTATCGTAACGCACGAGCAATTCACAAATGGAAGACAATACCATGAGAGCAATGCCAGGCCATAAAAAGAAGCTTTGTGCGCTATCGCCTTCGCTGGTAAAACCACTCATGCCAGTCCAAATGCCCTTGGTTGTGAGAGTGGGACCAATGATACCCCAGATGAAAATGGATGAAACGAAAAAGCTGATCACAGTGGAACCGGGAGTCATCAAACCAGCACCAAAGAAGGGCCAGTCGAACATGTAGTACCAACCCCAATCCAAGTCAGCACTGACCATGTTTTCATACCCAGTGCTATAGCCGATCCAGAACAAAATGTGAACTATACAATGGCAAATGATGAGTTTCGATTCATAAAAATGGAAGGGATTGGACTTACTGGTATCAAAGAAAGGTACCCAATGGGCAATGAGTGTCCAAAAGAAAGCAATTGCGAACCAAATGGCCATCCACTTTGCCTTTTTCATGGCTTCCTTTTCACCACCGATACTATCATGAAGCGAAATGATGGTTGTGGCGGTAGCTCGTGGAGTTGGGAAAGGCAAATCTTGGTTGACAACAAAATGCTTGCGGAGGGGAACAGCAAAGAACAAGCCATAGAAAGCAGCAGAGATGGTGAACAATACAAGTGCTGCGGCATCACCTTTGGGTGTAGTCATGAGACCGAGCTTATACATGGCAGGGATACCAGCAACGAAACCAGCTGAAAGACCACCAGCTGTAAAAGGATAATGGTAAATAAGTATGCATGCATATGCAATCCTTGAGTTAATCTAACATACCGGTTGTAGCAGCTGATTGTGCAGTAACGTTTTCTTTGGCACCAAAGTAACCACCGCCAGCCCACAATGGCAGCACACGTGATAATGGTTTGATGATGGCAAAACTAAAGATGGCACCGAACATGGATGCACCAAAGGTCCAACCGATCTTGAGACCCAAGTATGTGTTGGATGCGGCTACAATGCGTGTTAATTATCCCCTATGTGGATTGGTATGCATATGTGACTTACCAATCAAGCAACCAAGTAGCGAGCCCACAACGGAAGCACGCCATGTAAATTGCCATTCTTCTACAACGTACTGACCGAGAGGTTTATCCTCGTGCACCTCGATTTGTTCGCTCGATTCAGAATAGACTTCCTTCTTGTCGATTTCATATTCGATCTTTTCCTCAACGATTTGAGGTTGTTGCTCTGTCTCTTTCATGGAAAGGGGGTAAAGTACAAATTAAACAAGTATAGAGATGAAAGAAAGATGAAAATGGTCCGAGGGGGAAACTCAAATGTGGCAATTTTATATGTCTAAGCTATGGTGCATGATTGATTCTTCTACAAAATAACTGCATCCGGCAATTTCTGCTCGAAAAGGCATGTCTTTTACGATGTGATTGTGCAACATGAATCGTTGGTGATGGACGGTGGGTTGGGGGGTGAGGATATGGCTAAACATGAGCGAGTAAGAGGGGAGACGACCGGAGTCTGTTCAAGCGTGTCACCATCCGCTGCTTTTGCAGCCATGATTTCAAACATACTCTCCACTCCCTTTTAATCGCCTACTATGATTCATGATTACACTTGTTTTCTTTATTTTTCCTTTCGCTGTCATTTTTCGTGGGTAAATGTGCCACGATCGAGATCGAACAAAAATGCCTACATTTGCAAATTTTGCCAAACAAGCGTGCGAAAAAAAGGACCCTTATTCGCGAAAAGGGCTTGAAAAGGCGAAATACTGCCTTATCCCGCTTATCTCGGGCTGAGATGCAATGAGCAATCCTATTGGTGAATGGCTGACATTTTGTCCAATTGTTCATCAACATGACAAAACGACTCCCTATATGGACGCTTGTGCCTGTTTCGTACATGTGACCCGACACACACATCATGAGGCATCTTTCAAAGAGATACATATTGCCTCTTTATCAGTGCGCTATAACCAGCCCCGCCTTTCCCCGCTCGCTTGATCGTTTTTGATTATTCTTTCTCACGATAAGGTGATGAACCAAAAGAGACACATGTTGCCATTTGTCAACAAAAAGATACATCCATTACACCTCGGCTGCTGATTGCGGAGTGATGAAACCCATTTCCTCGGTATACTGCTTCCTCTTCCCATCTTTCTTTGTTGTGCCTTGTCCTCTTCTTTTTTTAGTAATGTTCTTGGAGTCGCTGTTTTCTTGCATTTGAATGAACCACATTGGCTCCCAACAGATGACTCACTTTTATGTTTAACATGTTGCTGTCAATCCTCGGGATCACGTTGATCGATCCCAAACCTCGGAAGCATGGTTGCATAGTAGTAAGCGTATTTATTAAACATTTGAGGAGTAATGGAAGGATCGAGTCACATTGGCCACAAGCGATACATGAACCGTGTGAAAAGTTGTAGAATGTACGTTATCATGTCAAAACAATCTGTGTCATGTGTTTAGGCCACCTGCAGATGAAGGCAAAAGAAAATGGGACCACAATATCGGGTTGAGTGTGTGGGGGTGGACAATCGGCGCTTTATGTTGATAATGGAAGAACCCGATTTATCGGAAGAAAGGAAAAGAAACTACAACAATGGTAATGGAAGATGACCACTCTCATAGATCGGTGTTTGCAAGCATGAATATGCAACTAGTACACGCATGTCAAAACAACGTGGGATAAGGCGATGGCTGCATGACATTTAGTTCCATCCATGGTTCGTTCAACCAGGAACCAATCAATCTGAGTGGTGCGCATTTTTTCTTTTTTCACAAGGCTCGGACCACATTCTTTCAATACACGACCGCTCTAACACACACACTGCACACACTATGAAGGTAACAAATGGTGACACCCTCCTCATCCTTCCCTCAAGTCATTCATCACAGCCATTCTATAGGTCATTGACAAGATCCAACGAGCCGAACAAGAAGGTCGTTTCTTTTATTCATTTGAATTCTTCCCTCCAAAGACACCTCAGGTACCCCCAACTATTGGGACAATCACCACTCGTATTGCGTGTACTCATGTCCTTGGTAGGGTGTGCAAAACTTGTATGATCGTATCGAACGTATGCAACGCTTTGGTCCCGAGTTCATTGACGTGACATGGGGTGCTGGTGGATCGTCAGCCGATCTGACTACTGAAATGGTCGCCAACGCACAAGCTGTATACGGTTTGGAGACTATGATGCATTTGACATGTACCAATATGCCCGTTGAAAAGATTGATCAAGCTTTGAAGGTAACAAGGATATACCCTTTGGTTGCATGGATACGGGATCTCATCAATAAGTTAGGCTGCCAAAGATTGTGGATGTCAAAATATCTTGGCTCTTCGTGGTGATCCTCCTAAAGGCCAACTCAATTGGGAATCATGCGACAATGGCTTTGAGCATGCAGTGGATCTTGTACGTTATATTCGCAAGCAATATGGTGATTATTTCTGTATCGGTGTGGCAGGTATGTTGGGTTTTGCATGATCAAATGGTGGTAGTTGCTAATCCATGTGTATGATGTATCTAAGGTTACCCTGAAGGACACATTGACAACCCTGACAAAGAAGATGATTTACGTCGATTGAAAGAAAAGGTGGATGCAGGTGCAGATCTCATCATCACACAACTCTTCTTCGATACAAATGCATTCACTACATTCGTCACTCGTTGCCGTGATATTGGTATCACTTGTCCAATTCTTCCTGGCATCTTCCCTATCCAAAACTACAATGGTCTCAAGCGTGTGATTTCATTCAGCAACAACCAAGTACCACAAAAGATTTGGGACGATCTTGAACCTATCAAGGATGATGATGCTGCTGTCAAGGAATATGGTATCAACCTAACTGTCGACTTTATTCGCGAATTCCGCAAGGCTGGCATCAATGGCTTCCACATTTATACTTTCAACCTTGAACGAAGCACACGCCTTATTTTGGAAAAGCTTGATCTCATGCCGGCCATGGAGGATGTCAAGCCATTGCCATGGAACCCAGTAAGTTGGAATAGGATCTTTTGGGTGATAATGATACTTACTATGATGTTCTCACTCCTATAGTCACTTACAGCAAAGCGTGCCAAAGAGAATGTTCGCCCAATCTTTTGGAAGAATCGTACCAAGAGCTATATCCAGCGCACCGAATCGTGGGACGAATTTCCAAATGGACGATGGGGCGACTCGCGATCACCTGGTGAGTGACACGATGATAATAACCAAATACATCCAACGTGTGTACTAAACGTACTATTATAGCTTTTGGTGAATTGGATGGTTACGGTGTATCATTGAAATATCCAACTCAGGAATGCCTAAAGATGTGGGGTCATCCAACGTCAACCGATGATATTGCACTCTTGTTCGCCAAATATTGTAAGGGATCTATAGCTGGTATACCATGGAGCGCACAACAGCTTGAAGCAGAAACCCAGATTATCCGACAACGCTTGGCTGCTATCAATCTTCTCGGATTCCTTACCATCAATTCTCAACCCGCGGTAAACGGTGCCAAGAGCTCGCATCCTGTCTATGGTTGGGGACCCAAAAATGGTTATGTGTATCAAAAGGCATATCTCGAGTTCTTTGTGTCGCCCGAGCAACTGGATCAATTGACCGCCAAAATCAGCAAGAACCCACAAGTGACCTACTATGCTGTCAACAAAAAGGGTGATTTGCGTAGCAACATTATGCAGGAAGGAGACCAACCCAATGCTGTTACATGGGGCGTATTCCCTGGTGCCGAAGTGATCCAGCCCACCATTGTTGAATCCATGTCGTTTATGGCTTGGAAGGATGAAGCATTCGAGTTATGGAATGAATGGGCCCGGATTTATGACCGTGAAAGCGACTCGGCCAAGATGATTTTGGATATCATGAACAACTGGTACCTCATCAATATCGTGCACAATGACTTCCAAGACGAGAATGGTATCTGGCGTTTGTTTGACCTGGAAGTGGACCAAATTGCCAACCAAAAGCAACATCTCTTTGATCTCATTGCCTAATCTTTATTCTCACGTTGTAAATGTATAATGACCCACCACCCTATTATTTCCCCCCTTACAAGTGTATAAACATTTCCACTTTTTTTACATATATCATATTTTTACATGGGTGCATTGTTCTCTCTCGTCCAATAACAACAACCATAATAAGCACATCCTCGTGCTGTTGCTACTAACAGAAACCTGTGTACAACATGCCATTTTACATCATTCCGAAACCAAGGAACGTTTCATCTTATCAAAATCTCTGGCACTTGGGGGTGGGACGACTCACAAAACAGGACCAATTTTCCAGATTAGGCGTAGCAAATAGTGGCACTTATGACAGCAGCTAAAATAAACGTTTACCATTTCGAGAGCTTCCATTATTCGCGTCGGATGTTTATTGCTCATCACGTTATCAATCGCTGAGCTGCAACCAGTGATGTCGTTTGTTGATATGTGGCATCTTTCAGAATCGTGTAGCAAAGAGTTGAGATATACGCTGCTAGAAAGCAGTTGTAGTATTCAAGTGGCATGACCATTTTATGAATGCCCACCATCCAATCCAGCATCATCATGTTGGACCTCTATGTTTATTTGAGACATCATCAAAAACAATAATAAAACGACATCGTTTCAATCGTATATGTGAGTAGAGGATAAAAGAGGAGCTCAATACATTCAGATAAGGAGGGATGTGGATTGAACAATGAAAGGCCGAGTCAAGGGAGCACATAAAGAGCCTCTTTCCTACCCATATCATAATCATTGCCAGCAGTAAGTAAATAAGGATGGCATTTCTTTGTGTATAATATCCACTTAGCTGTATGTGTATGATTGCAATCAATGCCTTTCTAGACCATGTCACGGGATCTCATCATTGGGATGGCCATTGTCTTTGTGTGTGTCACGGAGAGCTGAATTGGCACCAAAAGTCAAAATCACTCGTTTTATCCTATGTCTGATACACAAAGCCCGCAACATTCTTCACCACCTTCACAACCAGCATTACCAGTGTCAAATCGCTTCCTCGATCTTCCATCAGAGATTCTCCATGCCGTCTTTGGCAAACTTCCCATTCGGGCGCTCGTTCGGCTGACGGATGTTAACCGCGATCTAAGAGAGCTGATTCTAAATGGGCCATGGCTTTGGCGAGAGTTCCATTGGGTCGATCTGGAGGAGGGCATGCTTGATGAGGGTTTCTTTTCCTTTGCTGAAAAGTATTTCAAGAACGGTCGCTTGTTGCAATATGTCAGCCTGGATTTCGCGAATGCGCAGGTAGAAGACGACGACGAAATAGGGGAAATTGACATGGTGTTTGAGTATTTTGATGAGCATGACTGTACCTGAGTGCAATCAGGTAAGTAAATGGATGCTATCCATGACTTGCTATTCATACTAACAGCATAATTAGTCAGTATCGTGTCACGATATTACATCCCTCCCTCGATGCTAGTGATGATCGCTGCTCAGTGCCCAGAATTGGTGGATCTGCGACTCGTAAGAACAAAGTACCATGAGGACACCTATGTGGATTCCATCATCACTCTGCCAGCCGTGATACGACGTTTCCCATCCTTGAGAAGTTTGACATTGAGTCTGATGGGTGATGACGACCCAGGACACATCAGCGAAGATATGCACAACATCACTCAGCATAATCACCTACGAGCATTGATTCTCCAGGAAGTGACAGCTATACAATATTCACGATACGTTTTGGAAATTATTCCACGGTTGCCGAATTTACAAAGGCTTGCTATTGGGTGCCACAACATGAGGGGGATCGACGGATATGATACATTACTTCGCCACTGTCAACAGCTGGATTCAATCACCATCACGAAGGATGAATTTCTTGATCACAAGCTATTTGCGTACGACATTATCCACTGACCAGGAATGAAAAGCCTGCATTTACGTGCTGATGCCGATGACTGGGAGACCGAGGCTGTGGAACACCTCGTCTATATTGAAAAGCACCATCATGAGCTTGAGACGCTTGTACTGGAGAATAGCGTATTCGTTCATCCACCCTTGATCTGAAAACTAGGCAGCCTGTCTTCATTTCCCAATCTACGATGCTTGGCACTCTCTGGATACTGTCTTGACCACCATGGATACGCAGACACTAATGTTCTTCATAAAGAACTGATCCAATTTCTCGGCAGGTGTCCCAATTTGGAGCAAGTTCATTTCGAGGATATGGATGGAATCATTGACGATGACACGTTGGATGCAATTCGAGTGAATGGCCTGCGTTCTCAGCATTTGTCACGAATGAAGAATATCACCATCAATGCCATCGTTCGTCTTCTTAAGCGCCATCAGAAACCAGATCGCCTGCGCGAGATTGTCATTTATGATTTGGATCTTGTTGAATATGCCCTACTCCCTATCATCGGCAGCACATGCACTTGGCTCAAATGGTTATACTTTTATCCTGATGCTAGTGGTCACAGAGAGGCTGATGAGCACTTGGCAATTCAAGAATCTCGTTCAACACACCGCATCAATGTCAAGATGGATCTTTTGGTAATCGGGCCCAGGCCAATGCACCTTTGAGGATAATGGAAGGATATACTAGCTCGCATGATTTTCAATAAAGTTGCTTTACTAGCACTTGGGAATGTTCTTACTAAGAGATGGTGTTGCGTTACACAATTATGCACAGACATTGATCGAGGATTGCAAAGGTACATGGTGGTGTCGTTCCTTGGCGAGGCAAACATCCACCACGTTATTTACATGTGTGCACATATGAGCTACCTATAGTGACTATTCGTTGTCCCCAGGCTGTAATCGTTGCATATATTGTGAGAGAACTAATGGCACGAAGTCTATGCTTGTGTGATACAAGAAAGGTCACCCCAGTTGCCGGACCTTACAATGTTTGTGGAAGCGAATGAACCTGCACCGCTAAAGGGGTTAGAATGCTATCATGAGACGCAGACGATCTCAGTGCAACGGTCATTCCCACCTTTTCTTCCGTTAAAATGACCGAAGAGCACTTTGTTTTCACTTTCTTTTTTAAACAACAGCAGGCAACAACCTAATTCTGAGATGCGAGTGAGTCTCATGATATGCATGGATGAGAGAATCAAGAATCAAAGTTGCCTTTCTTCGGACCCATCAGCCATATTTTTGGTTTGCATCAATCATGACACGAGGCTGTGGTTGTATGTACATATGCAGCAGGGAGAAACAGATGCCTACGCATGAAACACAACCTTGCAGCTAAACAGATGCTTGCCATGCTATACATTTTTACACACAAGTATTAGTAACCTCGTGTGTATGTATCACATAAGATGTTTCCCACAGCAGGATTTATAAGCACATGGGTATTGAGAACGTGCATAATTGTTTTCTTTTCGCTTCAAAAATTCTCTCCTCATGGCTGCCTATTACGATACGACCAAACCTACCGTAGGCATTATTGGGGCAGGGTAAGGGTCTTTTTGATCAACGGTGCTATTCATTCCATCTCATCATATGACTACTGTACTATTACAGATTTAGCGGAATATGCGCAGCAATCAGACTCAAACAAGAGCTTGGGATCGAAGCTCAAATCCTGGAAGAAAGCAAAGATGTAGGCGGCACTTGGCACTTTAACAGGTAATCGTGGTGTAAGAGATAGGGTGAAACAGTGGTTGAGCAAACGACTAAACCGTATGGAATTCCAAGATACCCAGGTTGTGCTTGTGATGTGCCCTCCCATCTATACTCGTTGTCCTTTGAGCCGAACCCTGGTACGTAGGGTGATGCACGATCCGATTGTTTTCAACTGAGCTGCTTGTTGTAGACTGGAGTCAGCATTACAGCCCTTCCGAAGAGATTCATGATTACATCAAGAACATCACCAAAAAGCACAACTTGTATGACAATATTTCTTTCAATACCCACGTTGATAAGGCGACTTGGCTTCAAGATGAATGTCGCTGGAAGGTGGATGTGCACAGTACTACGGATGGTGCAGCATGCACCTATTACTTTGACTGCATGTAAGCTACATGGTTTATTGTATCACGTGCCATTGTTATTTATCATGTATGCATATCCGCTATCTAAAAGGTATCTAAGCGTCGGCACCATTCGTGTACCCAGAACACCCAAAGAATTTACTGGATTCCAAGGACCCATTGTACACACAGCGGATTGGGATAGCTCGGTTGATTTCACCAACAAACGGGTGGCAGTAGTGGGAAGTGGTGCCAGCGCTGTTCAAGCTGTTCCTCGTCTTCAAAAGCAAGCAGCCCACCTGGTCAGCTACCAACGTTCTCCTGCTTGGGTGCGTGTGCGTCAACAATACCATTATTCCAAGCTCAAAAAGTTCCTGTTTCGATGGATACCTTTGCTCCTTTTGCTTCATCGCTGGTACATTTATTGGGCAGTAAGTAAAAAGATTACAATTAGGGGGTATATGGACGTTGGTGTTAAGCATCACTACTTAGGGTGAACTTGGCTATGTGGTCTTTGGATATTACAAGAGCTTCCTTGCTCGATGGTATTCCAATTCAGTTGCAAAATCCATGCGCCAACGTATTGAAGGACAAGGACGACCTGATCTCGTGGAAAAGCTTATTCCAAAATACCTCATGGGTTGCAAACGTATCGCTCCTTCTGAAGATTACCTGGAAGCCCTTTGTCAAGATAATGTCACTGTGGAGACAACATCCATCCAAAAAGTTGAAGGACGCACCATCACCACAGTGGATGGCAAAGAGCAAGAATTTGATATCCTAGTATTGGCAACTGGATTTGACGTGCCTGGTTTCTTGGCCAATCTCGAAGGTATTATAAAAAGAGCTCTCCCATTATCGACTAGTTGTTTATCAAGCCGACTGACTCTCATGATACTATAGTGCAAGGGACACACAAAGAAACCTTGAATGAAATGTGGAAAGACAAATTCCCAGGGACATACAAGACAGTGCTAGTGAATGGCTTCCCCAACTTGTTTGTTATCCTTGGTCCATCCAGCATCCTGGGTCATAATTCGGTATTGGTGATGGTCGAATGGTAAGTTGAATTGACATGACATGGTTATTGCAGCTTCCTAAATGGCATTATCATGTATATAGTCAAGTCAATTATACAATCAAGTGTCTCAAGCGTATGATCAAGGAAAAGGTAGCAGCTATTGAACCCACTCAAGAAGCTCAAGACAAGTTTGTGCAAGAAATCAAAAAGGATCTCGAGACCACGGTTTGGAAACGAGGAGGTATGTGTGTGTAATTGGGATCATCATTTATCATGTCATTGATCATTGTTATCATTCAGGTTGCAATTCGTGGTACATCAATTCGGCAGGAGAGGTAAGTTGATAAGTATATTATGTGAATATAGTAGTCATCTCATACAAATTCAAACAGGCATCTGCATTGTGGTCGAGTACTGTCACACGCTTTTGGTGGATGTTGCGTAGCGTCAAGAATCTCAAAGATTTTAACACGTACAAAGCTGTGTAGTCATAATAAAAGAGAGAGAGAGAGAACTGGCGTATCGTTTTTCTATTTGACTTGTAGTACAACGAGGGATGTGTGTGTGTGTAGGCGAAAGAGGGTGTGTTGTTGGTATTTATGTAGTGTGGATCGATAATCATTAAAATGCACCTTCGGGGAAAGGACCGTACTCTGCAAGGTCTTCTACCTTATCACCAGATGCAAGAACATAAGCGATACGCAATCGTAGTTTGACGGCGCTCTATACACAATTCCCTGTATCAGTAAATTGCTCATCCATAAACAGCCTGATATCCCATTACCTGTTGTGGATTGTTGATACGCATTTGTTGTTTCTCGGTTGTACCAGGTTGAACGACGTTACTACTGGCAGGTGCCATTTGCAGCTTTTGACTTCTTGGAACAGCAGCTTGGAATTGTAACGATGAGATCACACCTTGAGCACCAGAGTTGGCAAAGAGAACTTGGATATTGATAATGGCAGGATTGTTGCGATCACGTGAAGGTACAAGGTTAATGTCCAAACCATTCTTAGAATAAGCTTGATAGCCAGGTTGTTGTTGTGCTGAGCCTGCCATGGCAGTAGCAGCAGCAGTAGCAGGGGATCCCATAAGAGAAGGACTACCGGCACCAAGAGATCGTTGTGCTGGTGAGCTAGGCGATACTGGAGAAAATGCTTGACCAAGCGAAGCAAGGGAATCGAGACTGTTGACCGATTGAGCGGGTGGTGTTGAAGGTGCAGGAGCTGAGGCAGTATCACTACCTCCAAGCAGATCCATAAGTACATTGGTGTTGGATGATGGGGGAGGTGAAGTAGGTAGTTGTTGTTGTTGTGTGGAAGGTGGTGCACTGCTTCCACCAAAGAGATCGGCTAATAAATCCATATTTTGTGCTGGTTGTGATTGTTGTGGAGTGCTGTGTGGTGCAGCGGGACTCTCAGGTGCAAGAGATGTTGCATTCGATTCTTGTTCATCTCCACCAGAAGCTGTTCCAACACCCATAAGATCCAAAAGAAGCTATACAATAGATAGAATGAGAATAGGGTCGATGAAGAAACAAGAGGTAGACAACTTACATCTTGATCACTAGGACCTGCCTTGGACGATTTGCCGGGTGCTATTATATAACACTATAAGTATCATAATCATCATCTCATATCGATAAAAGGGAAAATATACCTGGGCTTGTAGGACCATTATCATTAGTCTCAATGATGGATCGGCCTTCGGGTACAGGCATTGGTTCCAAAACGGCTGCACGAATATTATCGAACGAGAACAGATGGGTGTATTCGACGGCACGTTGTTGAATTTCCACTTCCATACTTGCTGTGTGTTCCTGCAAGAGAGCTTTGATCTTTTGTTGTGCTTGAGCGTCATGGAGTCGAGAAGATAATTTCATCAATGCTGTCAAGACGTATTCACGAGTGAGCTGGTTCGCATAAGGACCGATCAAAATGGATTCAAGCAAATCGATAACTGCATTGTCTGAGACCTATGAAACATCTTAGATACCTTATATCTAGCATAGAGACGATATGCTTACCTCCATTGGCTTGTTATCTTCTTCAAAGTTTCCTCCATTTACAAGAACATCTCCAAATTCACCAATAACCCATACACCAGCAAGAACAAATGCTTCCTATATGAATCAATCAGTATGATATATATATCACCATGATATGCCAAATCCGTACCTGAGAAATATCTTGTTTCAATCCAGCGTAAAGTTTTTGAACGGTATATTGATGAAGCTGTGTTGTTTGGACAACCAATCGGATGAAACCAGATAGAACTTCTTCACGGACATGGTTGCCAGCAAGCTTAAGCATGCGCAGCATGGTATCAATGTGCCATCGGTTGTTGGGTGCAAAACGTTCAGCTGCAAGTGAAAGTTTGGTGGTCATGCTCTGCTTGAATTCGGTATCGGCCACTTCCAAGAATGCCAATAATTCACGAGTAAGGACACGCACATTGCTTTCGTTGATCAATGCAAAGCTCAACTCAAGTGCACGACGACGGATCGAAATATCTCCATCTCTCAAACAATCCAAGATAATGTTGCGATGACGTTGCACAGCCTGTGATTCGATGCCAACGGTCTTGTTTAACGTTTCCAATGCCACATAACTATTTCCCCAAGGTATATGATTAGCATTATCTCCTCCACACGTATATTCAATGTGCCTACCGAATATTGTTGTCGCGGTTGCTCAAGAATTTACCAAGGATATTCACCGCCAAGACACGTAGGCCAGCTTCACTTTGGATATCCATAATCGTCAAGACCGTTTCATACAAGATTGCATTGCCGACATTCTTTGTGCTTTCAGTATTGGTTGCCACCTGAGCCAAGATATCATTCATTGCATCCGAGGCTTCTTGGTCATTCTTGGCCAACATACGCAAGAGACGAAGTAACTTGACTTGTAAAAATGGATCCGTGACACCAGTGACATCGTGCTCAGGAGAGAATCCAGCGCTTGTCAAGTTTTTAAGATGACGCACAAGAAGAGGTACACCCTATGTTATCAATGAGATCCTTGAATCACCCACATGCTTGTCCCTTGATTCATACCTTTCTAAAGATTTCAATGTATTCCGGATGCTGACGGCACATTTCAGTGACCAAAGTAACACCAGTGACAAGGACGCCATGGCTGCGATCATTCAACAAGGTCTTGGCTCTTGACAAAAAGTTCTCGCTCAACTCAGGTACACGGCGGATAATACGCAAGGCACACAATGCAGCCTATGGATCATTGTTTGTATCAATGTTACCATCACCATGACCATCACTATTGGCTGATGTAAATTACCTTTTTGCGGATATATGTATTGGAACTACCCAAGAGCTTCTCCACTTCAGAGCATAAATCACGAGCCATTTCAGAGGAAGAGATGTTGCCGAGAGTACATAGAGCCAAACCAACGACGTACATGTTGTTGTGGTTCAAGTCGCTGTAGGATAATAGAACACTTGAGTAAACATCCCACCCAGCCAACAAAGACGCCCTTACTTACTTTTTCAAGCTGTTGGTGACTAGAGTCAATACCTCGGTCTTTTCATCAATCAACAACATGATACCCAAATAACCTAGACGCTTGTCAGCAAACTTGGGACTTGCAACCAACTTCAAACACTCCATCTGGCCAAAATGAGCCGGGTAGCCGAGCATGTGAATGTATAACAACTTGGAGACGTTGGCATGACGCGTGTCGCTATGTTCTTCTTTGAATGCAGTACGAATGTTGGCGCTCTCTTTTTGGATTACGGCTCGTTCCTCGGCAGCAGTCTTACACGCGCGCACAGCCTTGATGAGGTCTATGGATGAGGCCCTGTTAGCTGCCATTCCACCCCAGTTGCCACCTGCATAAAAAGACTACCTTTGAGACGATAAAGAGGAAGCTTGGATAGAATCTGCTGCGAAATGCTATTGATGCTGTTCATTTCGCTGTATTTCCCGTTGCGGGCGTCGTCGAATGAGAGAGAAAAAGCGTGTAGAGTCGAGTAAAGTGGAGGAGCGAGAAAATACAGCTGCCACTTCAAGCGAGCGGAATCTCATTGTCCCTTTATAATACAGCACTTGTTGATCCTTCCCCACCACCAGCTTGAATATTGTATTATCAATAAAGACCATGCATGCTGTCTCAATGTAATGCCTGAAAAATGATCCATAACTATTGCTCCATAAAATGTCTTCCTACTACATACAGGTACGAAGCTAGTTGGCACTCTTCACTATGATGTATAACACTGGCATATACTTTCTGCTACACTTCGTTCCATGCTGCCATAGATACGTACATATAAGTCAAATCTCACTTTCGAGATTATCATCATGATCCTCCGATAGCACAAGAGAGTATGATGATTATAGCAGCTGATTGGGCTATTTCTTAGGGCAAGCAAAAGCCTTATCAGGTACTCAATACCGAAAACACCTGATGGCATCGTCCACCTCTGGAAGAAGGAAGGCTTCATACACTATAGGAAACTTATAAATGGTGGCCAAAGTAATCCTTAAATCCAACATCATTATAAAGGTTGAGAGTACACAAATTGCTCCAGTGGGAGATAACTCGATATGCATGGAAAGTTACTATCCGTTGGGCGTGCAGTGTGCAAACGTGAACCGATAGATGGACGTGAAGCGGCACTTGATGTGTGGTCTTGAATTATATATATGGTGTGTTAAAACATGTACTTGGATGATGATGGCTGCGAGGTCGCACAGAGGACGATGATAATAGCTGCCAGCAGGAAATAGCGTCTAAAAGCACGACCAATGTACCAATCGTCCAGGATGATACCATCAAGGCAAAGTTGACAATGGATGCACTCGTTTTCCATGCGTTGTATATACCCCCATTCCTTCCATTCCATATACGAAACCAATATTCAGATCCATATCCACAGGAATACGCTTGTATTAAAGAATGCAAGTTGCTACACGTAAATAAAGCTGCTTCTATATAATGGCTATCTACTGTTCACGCAACAAAGGCTGCAAGGCATGCTGCTGCAAGTAAAGAACGCTGTTTGAGATAAAGGTGTAAAAGGAACTCAAATAGCAACCGCTGGAATGAACGCTGTTGTGCGATTGAAAGTGGTTGAGGAAAGTGCAAGAGAAGGTGTGGTTCAAGAAACGCGGGTGCTGCAGTAGTGTGGCACACACGCCATGAAGTCGCCATTCAGTCAAAGACAATCGGATCAAGACAGTTGTAGCCTTGACATGATGGGGTGAAGCAGGACAATCGCTCACAGTCTATAGTGTACTTGAATGGGGCAGCAGTTGAGAATGGGAGGAAGAGACAAGAAAATGGGTGTGGAAGAGCTGGGAAATTAAATAGGTCAGGCACTGTCAGACATATCCATGTACACTGATATTAATGCGTGATATTGGGATTGCCTGTGTCGAACCTCAAACTTCAACACAATATGCTCTAGGACATGCTGAACAACTTTGTATTAATAAAGAACCCACACTTCATTTGAAAATTTCGAAAAGGAGAGCAAATGTGGGGTTTACTATGAGTGTCGGAAATTGGGAAAGCGCCGGATTTATGAAAAAGTCAATTAGTATGTAGTTTCTTGGGATTCCCCATTTCGCACTTGAAACTTGGTCAGAAGGTACTCTCGCACATGCTGATCAACTTCATTCATTTAAAAACAGCATGGTTCATTACGTACATTTTGAATGCCGGCCAGCCCAAATGTAGGGGAAAAGTAGGGTCGACGCTCCTGCTCCCCGAGATTGCCCACCTCGAACCTGAAACTTTCACACAACATCCTTTCGACCACGCCGAGCAATTTCGTTCTCATAAAGACCTCAGATTTCATTATGAAAACCTTGAATGTAGGAGAGACGACATATGGATGGAAACATAGATAGGGTGTACGGCCGTGCGCGCCGATATTGCCCATGGCGACGTCGAAACTTGGCCAGGAGGTGCTCTCGGTCATGCTGATCAACATCGTTCTCATAAAGCCTCTACATATCATTATGGAGATTTGGAGAAACAGGTACCTTCATGTTTTACCTATGCTATAAGCGTGACGCTATATGACAAGTGGTCTTTGTTCATTGTCAAGTAGGTAGACCCCGATAGCGCGGAAGATGCACAGGGGCGTGCTTGTGTAACACAGCTCATTTGCATGATACTTCACAATGAACGAAGACCACTAGCATTACACGTACAGCATATGTAACACATAAGGGTGCCTGTATCTCTAAACTTTACAATGAAACGTGGGGTCTTCAATCGAACAAAGTTGCTCGTCGGGGTGAAGCGCACCTTGGGTGCAAGTTTCACGATCAACCTCGTCGATCCTAGATTTCGCAATGTCACCACCAGCCAAAGTGGATCGTGGGTCGACGTCTTGAATTTTTTTTTCAACTTTGGCTGGTGGTGACATTGGGTGAATCTGAGAATGGCGAGCCTGATCGTGAAACTTGCACCCAAGGTGCGCTTCACCCCGACGAGCAACTTTGTACGATTGAAGACCCCACGTTCCATTGTAAAGTTTAGAGATAAATGCACTTTTATGTTTACATATGTTGAAAAGCATGGTGCTATATGACAAGTGGTGTTTGTTCATTGTGAAGTAGCTTGACCCTGATAGAGCGGAAGATGCACAGGGGCGTGCTTGTACAACACAGCTCATTTGCATAATACTTTCGAATGAACAACACCACTTGTCATATAGCATCACGCTTGTAGCATATGAAAAAGATGTAAATGTGCCTGGATCTAGGATTGGCAAGCGTGATCGTGAAACCTGATTCACAAGGTGCGCTCGACCACGACGAGCAATGTTGTTCTATGAAAGAACCTATGTTTCATCAGTAGTAGATATTAAGAATACAGGATCGGTTGCAGTTACCTGCTTGCTAACTGAAACAAATCAAGAGCAATAAAGTCAGCTTTCCTTTCAGATCAAATACCGACCAGTGATTCAATGCCCTTTTAGCTCAGCTCTTAAAGATCCATCAACGATCATTCACAAGAAGGGTTACAACATGAGCATGGCATTGAAAAGCGAACAAATTACTCAATGGGGAAGATAAAACGTTATGGGACAAAGGTGAATGCCTGAATGTGAGGAGGTGACACTTTATGCGAGGAGGCGAATTATATATACGTGGAGTGTCAAAACATGCATGGTTGACAGGTTGCACAAAAGATGATGTTTGATGTTTGTAGTTGCAGATGAATAGGGTGTAAAGCTTGATCCAATTGTTTGCAATGGTAGCTTCAAGTATAATGCGCAAGTTGAGAAAATGGTTACATGACTACTGGGCTCTTTTTTCACGCGTTGTATATATGCAGAGCATTCCATCCACTACAGCAAACTCTCATCCAATGTTCAAATGTTATATATATTCACATGTACCACTTTTATAACTGGCTAAAATGATAGGGGATGGGTGGATGGGTGGATGGGTGGGTGTGAGTGTGAGTGTGGTGGGTGTGAGTGTGGGTGGGTGGGTGATGTGGGTGAGTTGGGTGAGTGGGTAGTGTGGGTGATGTGGTGAGTGGTGAGTGGTGGTGGTGAGGTGGAGCGAAGCGAGCGGGTGGGGGGGGGCTAGTTGTAAAGTTTAGAGATACAGGCATCTTTATGGTTTTACATATGCTAAAAGCATGATGCTATATGGAGAGTGATGCTTGTTCATTGCGAAGTATCATGCAAATGAGCTGTGTTCCACAAGTACGCCCCTGCGCATTTTCTGCTCTATCAGAGTCAAGCTACTTCATAATGAACAAACATAACTTGTCATATAGCATCATGCTTTTCAGCATATGTAAAAACGAGGAAGTGCATTTATCTGAAAACTTTACAATGAAACATGGGTTCTTTCGTAGGACAATATTGCCCGTCGTGGTTGAGCGCACCTTTTCAATCGAGGTTTCACGATCAAGCTTGCCGATCCTAGATGCAGGCACATTTATGTTTTTACATATGCTGTAAGCGTGATGCTATATGACAAGTGGTGTTTGTTCATTGTGAAGTATCATGCAAATGAGTTGTGTTACACAAGCACCCCCCTGCGCACCTTCCGTTCTATTAGACTCTGACTACTTGGCGATGAACAAAGACCACTTGTCATATAGCATCACGCTCATAGCATAGTAAAAACATAAAGATGGCTGTATCTCTAAACTTTACAATGAAACGTGGGGTCTTCAATCGAACAAAGTTGCGCGTCGGGGCCAAGCGCACCTTGTGTAGAAGTTTCACGATCGTCGTGGCCAATCTCGGATTCACCCAATGTCACCACCAGCCAAAGTGGATCGTGGGTCGACCTCTTGAATTTTTTTCGACGAGGCTGGTGGTGACATTGGGTGAATCCGAGATTGGCCACGACGATCGTGAAACTTCTACACAAGGTGCGCTTGGCCCCGACGCGCAACTTTGTTCGATTGAAGACCCCACGTTTCATTGTAAAGTTTAGAGATACAGCCATCTTTATGTTTTTACTATGCTATGAGCGTGATGCTATATGACAAGTGGTCTTTGTTCATCGCCAAGTAGTCAGAGTCTAATAGAACGGAAGGTGCGCAGGGGGGTGCTTGTGTAACACAACTCATTTGCATGATACTTCACAATGAACAAACACCACTTGTCATATAGCATCACGCTTACAGCATATGTAAAAACATAAAGGTGCCTGTTTCTCCAAATCTCCATAATGATGTGTAGAGGCTTTATGAGAACGATGTTGGTCAGCATGCCCGAGAGCACCTCCTGACCAAGTTTCGACATCGCCATGGGCAATATCGGCGCGCACGGCCGTACACCCTATTTATGTTTCCATCCATTTGTCGTCTCTCCTACATTCAAGGTTTTCATAATAAAATCTGGGGTCTTTATGAGAACGAAATTGCTCGGTGCGGTCGAAAGGATGTTGTGTGAAAGTTTCAGGTTCGAGGTGGGCAATCTCGGGGAGCAGGAGCGTCGACCCTACTTTTCTCCTACATTTGGGCTGGCCGGCATTCAAAATGTACATAATGAACCATGCGGTTTTTAAATGAATGGAGTTGATCAGCATGTGCGAGAGTACCTTCTGACCAAGTTTCAAGTGCGAAATGGGGAATCCCAAGAAACTACATACTAATTGACTTTTTCATAAATCCGGCGCTTTCCCAATTTCCGCCCATCATAGTAAACCCCACATTATGCTCTCCCTTTCGAAATTTTCAAATGAAGTGTGGGTTCTTTATTAAGACAAAGTTGTTCAGCATGTCCAAGAGCATATTGTGTGAAAGTTTGAAGTTCGAGATAGGCAATCCCAATATGTATCATGCATTGATATCGGTGTATATGGATATGTCTGACAGTGCCTGACAGATTTAATTCCCACCTCTTCCACTCCCACTTTATTTCCCTCTTCTTCCCATTTTCAACTGTTGATGCATTCAAGTACAACTACCATCTGTGAACGATTGTCCTGCTTCACCCCATCATGTCAATCCTGCAGCTGCCTTATCCGATTGTCTTTGACTGAAAGGCAAGTCCATGGCGTGGACACTGTCTACTACAACACACGCGTCTCTTGACACTACACACTCTCTTGCACGCTCCTTTACGACAATCAAACGTAACAGCATTCATTCCAGCAGTTGCTATTAGCAATGTCTTTGCGCCATTGTATCAAACAGCGTTCACAGCCTTGTCGCTCCACTACAGCGCACGCTCTTGCACGCTTCTCTGTTTCAACCGAACGTAGCAGCTGTTGATATCATCAAACTCTCTACTCCATTGTCTCAAGTCACTTGCAGCAACTTGTCTTGCAGCCATTTCCACATGGACAACAGATAGCCATTGTATAGACTCAGTTTTATTTACATATAGCAACATGATCTAACACATACGGCACCGCTATGGATGATGCCATATCAGCCATCAACCTCACTTCACGTTACAAGCATTCTTCACTTCGTTGAGCTGCGAGAGAAAAGGACCAAGCAAGTGATTGACCAACAGCTGAATGAAAAGGAAACGAGTACTGGAGTTCTTTCTATCAACATTTTGGGACTTGCAATGGTTATGGATGGAGGATGGGTGGATGCAATCAAAAACGGTGATAGGTGATTCTGAAATTCGTGCTGGTTACTTGGTACCTCGTCAGCAGCAAGGATCGACCATGTTACGTGGATGCTGCAGAGGATTATCATGGATGAGAGGGCTTATATCTTGAAGAATGAGAGTCAAGGCACACACAGCAATCATGAATAAAGATGCTTACGACCGCAGCAACCAAGAATACAATGACACAAAGATACCCACTAACTCACTATGATCCACTGGTTGGTTTCTGGAATGAAAGGAAGGATAGAAATTTGAAGGGCGGAAAAGTGAGGTTGGATCACCCACACCATTGTATCGAGACCTTGTGTTCTAACACACATAACATTCATCAACGCTTCCTTTTTCGTATGCTGATAATGGATGATAGATGTGGTAGTTCTCAGGATTATAAATAGACGCTTGTATATTTAAGATAATAAACCCATAGCAATTGTATTATATGTACAAGGTGCGCTATACACCCCGACGAGCAATATTGTTCGATTGAAGACCCCACGTTTCATTGTAAAGTTTAGAGATACAGGCACCTTTATGTTTTACATATGCTATAAGCGTGATGCTATATGAAAAGTGGCCTTTGTTCATTGCCAAGTCGCTTGACCCTGATAGAGCCAAAGATGTAGAGAGGCGCGTTTGTGTAACTGAACGACTTGAAGGGTCAATCCTATTGGCAGACACATGCATGATGGTGTTGTGATGTAGCTTGAGACCGTTAGTAGCTCTCACACGGTCATGCGTTTGTAAGCTTAGAGATGCATGCGTATTATAAACCATTGAACGACAAAGAATAAACACAAGGCTCTCTTCCCAACTTCTTACCGTAGGGTACGGATGGACACGGTATTGTCAACGCGCTTTTTACCCTAGTGGTGTTGAAGGAAGGACAGGTTGGCGACCGCGTTTTGTATATTTTTCTCCAACGTGAGAGTCTCCCTTGTGTATCTTATCCCCATGCACATTGTATCGCGCGTACGTTGTGAGTGGTGTTCAGTCCGCGTATCTGCTGAGCATCACTGCAGTTCGAGATCCCTTACAACAATGGATTTTCCCCCTGCCTGCCTCTAGTAACGTCCGCCTATGATAGCCCGTATGTGATGGTTCATTTTCATATAAGGTTGCATAAGATAGCGTCCGCTGACAATCACCATTGGTAAGCATGGTATGACAAGGTGCTCTTGCCTTATTGTACTACAACTCACTTTTTTTCTTGATGAAGATAACGAAACTTACAATGAACCAAGAATCTGTAACAAACACTACTACCATGTTGTTGGGTATCATCACTCTTTAATTCACTATCTTTGCAACACAAGCGTTTGAGGATTACCAAGCATTACGTTATCAGCATGTGATTTAGGAAGCTTTAACTATTCCAATAGTGTGTTGTGACAAAAGGACAAAAGCATTTCGATACGATAATGTAAATGACCCACTCTCGCCTTCCATCCTTCAAGTTTGTAATCCCCCTTTGAACCCAGAAACTAACCAAGTGATCCACACCTTACACATATGAGATAATGGTATGATACCCAAAAGACTATGTTGAAATTTTCATTTACATAATATAAAGTCGAAGAATATGTAGCAGATGGGATTACGGATGTCTATCAAATAATCATGATATGGAAAGGCATCACAAGTTGAACAAGATATGGGCGGATCACATAGAGCCGTCAGGGATAAGTGTGTCATTCTATTCCTGGTTGCTGCCACCATAAACGTCCTTCATCCATGATCGCAAAATAGCTGCTGCACGCATTGAATCGAGTATTCCAGTATCACCCATAGCTGTGAAACACCTTCTTGGTCAAAGACATAAGCCCTTTTGTGAATCCCATTCAATCCATCGTCATCCTCTTCGTATCCACGTGATATTCTCCTTTGTCCCGGTTGACGATGTCCCAAGTAGCCAAAGCAACGTTCCAGAATCTGCACTTGATTGCACCCATCCATCGATCATATCCATTGTCCAATATTGCTGCTGGTATGCTTCCATCTCATCCGGCTGTTGGTCCATCACTTTCTTGGTCATTTTATTGCAGCTCAACCAGGTGAAGATTCCTTGTATCGTGGCTTGCCTGATAGCTGATATGGTATCATCCATAGGAATACGTGGGTATCAAAGCAAGTTGGTACACGTAAATAAAACTGCTTCTACACAATGGCTTGATGCTGTCCACGTAACAAAGGCTGTAAGGCGAGTTGCTGCAATTAAAGGACGCTGTTGGAGACAATGGCATAAAGACTCTGGTTACGTTTGGTTGTGGCAGAGGATTGTACAAGAGAAGGTGGAGTGTCAAGAAACGCGGGTGTTGTAGTAGTGGGGTGCACACGGCATTGACTTGCACTTCAGTCAAAGAGAATAAGATCAAGGCAGTTGCAGGATTGACATGATGGGTTGAAGCAGGGCATTCGTTCGCAGTTGTAGTTGAATGGGGCAACAGTTGTGAATGGGAGGAAGAAGAGGCAAGAAGCAAGGAGTGGGAAGAGCTGGAAATTAAATGCTATGACTTGCCAGACACATCTTGAACACTGTAAAACTAATCCCTGACCTTGATATTGCCTCTCTCGGACCTCAAACTTTTACACAAGGTGCTCTAGGGCATGCTGATCAACTTTGTCTTGATAAAGAACCCACACTTCATTCAAAGATTTTGAATGGGAGGGTGTAATGTGGGGTTTACTATGACCGACGGAAGCTCCGGAACCGGCCGGATTCATGAAATGTCATTTAGTATGAATTACCTTGGGATTCCCTATCTTGAACTTGAAACTTGGTAAGCAGGTTCGCTGGGACATGCTGATCAACTCCATTCATTTAAAAACCGTAGGTTTCATTATGATGTTTTATGAATCGGGCGGTCCAAATATAGGACAGACGGAACGCAAGTAGGGTGCATAGTGCACATCCCCGCCGTTGCCCACCTCCATCGTGAAACTTGGTCAGACCGTGGGCTTCGACATGCTGATCAACTCCATTCAAATAAAAATCACATGCTTCATTGTGAGAAATAAAATGGGAGCGTCCGACGATGGATGGACGGAAATACAAGTAGTGTGGACGGCCCATCAAGCTTGAGATTGCCTGCCTCGCACTTGAAACTTTCACACAAGGAGCTCTCGGCCATGCTGATCAACTTTATTCTAATAGATACCTCACAGTTCATTATGAAAATATTGTATGGAAGGGCATAATGTGGAACGGGACAATGAACGGAGGGGAACAACGCATTAATTTACGCTCCCTGTAAAGGGTATAGTACTTTTATATGGCCTTCATTCTGCATGTTTGTATGTGGCGTCCACATGACAAGCAATCCTGCACATTCCCTGAGAGCATAGCAAGCGCCAGCTCTAGTTTTTTTGCAACTCATCTTCCACGCTCTCCATAACGTCTAAAGCAAGCATGGTCATTCCTATGAATTTCTAGAATGACAAGAAGAGATGATGAAGCTGCATGATGACGACAACCCAATATCGAGGTTCAATTTCTACATAGATGATTGGCAAGCCCGACAACAATGATGCTCATACGAGAACTTTTATCTGATCATAACCCTTTGCTTGGCGTATTAATAAGAAACAACATTAAGATGATGGGGTTGTTATATGCAAGCATGTTTAGGAAAAATAGGCAACGACGATGTTCAAGTTGCACACTGATAAAAAAGAATGACATGTGATATTTGAAGCATACACTCCTACAGGGGTGATATGTGCATATACACTTGGCATTGCTGTCATTATCGTTGGAATTATTGATTGTGTGGGATATTTAGTTACATTGCCTAGCAACATCATCATACAAGAGTCAGTGGTTGGCATGTGGTTGGATGTATCGCGTGTTTGCGGGAGTCAAAACACCTGAAGGGTATCATTGGGATCTTTTTCATTTTTCATTTGCCCTCTTTCAAACGCCCCAACCTTCACTTCCATGACAACTGCAGAAACTTCAGCACTCGAAAGCATTCCTGCTGATCAGCAAGGCAGCTTCTCCTCTTTCCTCAAGACATTGGCTTCCTTCACTGGTGATTTATCAGCCCTGACGTGCCCATCGTTTTTGTTGGCTCCCATTTCTCTTTTGGAATACTCGTAAGTTCTCTTTTCATCTGTTTTTCTTCCAGTGACACAATGGGGGCATGGTGGGAATGAGCCTGTCAAGATGGAGAATGGGTGTTTCCAATGGGTATACGTGGCCGTGCGGTGTATATATATATTTCAAGGGGTTGCATGTTGGCTGGGTGGTGGTGCGTTTGCTTGCGGGTGTCTCAGGGCACGGTCACCAGAGTATCATTATGTCATCTCATGACACACACAGGGCAAATTTCTTTCATTCAATGTTGCACGTGGGAGTGATTTGGAAGAGGAAGCCACCTTGTCGATGGATTGGATTCTGACATGCACGTGGAAGCACATACCACCTCATCCTAGTAATCTAATTCGTTGAACTTTAATAGGTCTTTCTGGGCTGATCAACCTGCATTGGTATGTGTGGAAGAGATGATAGAACAGAATGGAAGTGCTTATGTTTCTATTTAGTTGACTGATATCCCCAAATCTGATAACGCTGAGGAACGTTTCTATGCAGCTGTCAAATGGTTTATCTCGTCATTGAATGGATCTTTTTCAAGCCGTGTCCCCAAGGGTGAATGGGAAAAGAAGCCTTTCAACCCCATCCTCGGTGAACAATTCAAGTGCTCCTGGGACAACGGCACTCATATTGTGTGTGAACAAGTATCCCATCATCCTCCAGTGTCGGCCTTTTTCATCGAGAACAAAGAAGCTGGTGTCATTGTCAATGGTCACGATGGTCAAAAGACGCGTTTCTCCGGTACTCAAATGTTGGTGGATCAAGTCGGATACTGTGTGGTCAAGCTCACTGGTCGTGATGAGACTTATCTCTTCACTCTCCCATCTCTTTCTGTGAATGGTATTTGGTATGCAGGTAAGCTTAACGACATATCATGGAACAAAGAGAACTTTCGAGAAGGTTAATGGATTGTGATCTCTTTTTTTCCCTTTAGCTCCTTATGTTGAACTTACTGGTACCTCCTATGTCCAATCGTCTTCTGGTTTCCATGCAGCTATTGAATATTCCACCAAGGGCTGGATTTCCGGTGAATTCCATCATTTCAAGGCCAGCGTTACTCACGAATCGCTTACTGGTCCCACCGTGATCGAGGGTCAATGGACTGCCAAATCAACCATCACCAAGCATAAGGGCAGTGCTGAACCATTTTTGGATTTGACCAACATGGAAAAGCCAACTCCCAAGGTGGCTGAGATCGATGCTCAAGGTGCTCTCGAATCACGTCGTGTGTGGCAAAAGGTGGCCGAAGCACTCAAAGTGGGCGATTACATGACTGCATCAACTGAAAAGTCTGCTATTGAAAATGAGCAACGAGCACTTCGAAAGGAACGAGCGGAAAAGAATGAGACCTGGAAGCAAGAGTACTTTGTGTCCAAGAGTGGCGAGGAGATTTATGGTGATTTGCGTGAAAAGATCTTGTCAAAGAGCGATAACCGGTTTGTGGATACGATGGGTGCTGAATCCGGATGGTTGTACAAAGAGCATTCCCACCTCAAGTCGCCATCATCTTAAGGGAGGAGGTTGATTCTATACATGTATACACACGCATCCTTTTACCTTGTCGTTGTTTCTGCCCCTTTTCTTTGTGTTCACTCCCCTATTACCCTTGCCTATTACTCTTTTTGCACATATAGTCCATTGTGATTTTCAATACACACTGCAACAACATTTTTTGGCCTAGAGTTTATGCTGATTCGGTAATAGTAAACTTATATGGCAAGATAACATTGGAGAGACAAATAGGGTAATGGTGACACAGAAATGAGATGCTTTTTAATCGCCAACTTGCCTGCAATTTCACGATGGAATATCAATCGCACTTTAGTTTGATCAATAGCGCTTTAGCTTACGTCAACCTAGCAACGGCTGTTCTAGATTCTTCGGTAAACAGTACCTTAGTGAGAAATTGTAAAATGATCGCCTGGACAACTTTGTTATCCACTTGTGTGATAAGGATTGAATATGTGTGTTATGAGCCGAGCATACAGGTACCATGACAAAAGGACGAGGCTTCAAGTAATGAGAAGAGGTTAAGGTGTGATCCTTCCAAGATGTCTCTTTTTGGGAATTGAGATGATTCGACCCCTCCATATTTTGCAAATAGAAACGAAGAGAATATTCCGACAGCCACTCTATGAAATACACGACGTCCTGAGTCAATTATGCTCTTTCCTTCTTTCGCAGATGGGCAATCAACCGACCGCTTTCATCAGCAAGCTCTGGGAGTAAACATTGTTGGCAATGGATGGTTAGAGCAAATGCGATAAGCATCAGTTGTTGATTATCTCTATACATCTTTTTCTCCCTCTTCACGCTCTAGCATGATCCATGATCCAGGAACCAACGACCTAATTCGCTGGTCAGATATACATGATAATACCGTGAACATCCCTGATGTGGCTGCATTTTCTGAAAAGGTGTTGCCACACTATTTTGCTCACAGCAATTGGCCGAGTTTTGTGCGTCAACTTAACAGTAAGTGTTGTGTTTATGCAAACATATGATCATGCTATCCATTTATTCATATGATGATTTTGGCTCCAATGTATATGTAGTCTATGGATTTCGCCGTGTCAAGGATGATTCGTCGCGTGGATCAGATTCTTATCAATTTGCACATGATGACTTTACACGCAGTGGGGGACAAGAACTCCATCTTATTAAGCGAAAGGGGCAAGGATCAGGGGTTAGTACTAGTGGTGCGAATACAAGTGGCAACACCGATATTATGGAACGACTTGACAAGTTGTTTGAGCAACTCAACGCCTTGGAATCGGAATGCGCATTGGTGGTATCCGAGACTCAAACATTGCACAGGATCTATGCACAACAACAGCAGGTAACAAGCACTAATCCATGAATGGGAACCCTTACCAAGCATTATGTCTCATACACGCACACACAATGATACCATCATCATGTGGCCCCATGTAGATCCTTGCTTGCATGTTGGACCTCCTCCAAGAATTGAATACACATCCGGGTAAATTTAGCACGTGATGATCCATACTTTTGGATGACAAGGGTGGGAATCGTAATAATAACGACTTGATTAATCCACGTAGATCTTGCCGAGGTTCAAAGGCGATTGCAATCGGCCCTCGAAACAGCTAATTTACGTGTCAATCCTTTGGCCATGGGTGCAGCACCACCTAGCACGCCTGTTCCTTTGATGCAACAATTACCATCCATTGCTGAGGCTGTCAGGACGGCTAAAGAAACCACTGATTTACCACCTCTTCATGATTCAACCCATGACTCATTCCAGCAAAAAGAATGAGCTTATATTCAATCAATGATTGCCATTCAAGATGTCATTCAACATGATATGTTGCTTTTATTTTCTAAGTATACAATAAATCCCAGATGATCTTGAAAGCGGGACGGACGTGGTGGGTGTGGCTTACTCTAGCTCCGCTGGAAAAAGTTTTTTCTTGTGCCAGGTCCCCGAAAAGCTATAAAAAGGCAAGCTGTCTGGCAACCATGTTATGTTTTTCTTTACAACGCATTTATACCAATTGTTCAAAAAGCGTTCATGTGAGATGGCATTCGTGCTATCGAAGACACATTGAAATCGTCATACCAATTGCAGACTATATCATGTCAAAGGGATTGGGTGCAGCGAGAGTTTAGGTCAGAAGCTTCGTCTTCCCCAATGGCACTGGCTGCAAGTCTCTTCGACACATTTTTTTTATTTCATGAAAAGAAAATGATAATACTTTATATATATCCTTCACGTTGCTATGTCTTTTTTACATCACCGTACTACGAAGGAGGGAGAGGGGGTTTATTCTTTGTTGCATTCAGCAACTGTTGCCAATTGCTGCATGGTGTTTGGACCAAACCCTTGCTTTAGTCATTATGTTTCTCAACACCCCATTCTATACACACCCACACCCACTCCAGTCTTTCAACCCAACACAATATTCCGTTCATTGACATGCTGACATGAAGAATGGACAGCTTGCCCTTGCACTCTTTTTATCTCTGATTCCTGCCGTCGCTGCCATTTATTGCCTAGCAACAGAACACACCTTTACAAGTATACTGCTATTGACACTCTCGATCGTATGCGTTGGAATGTCGTTTATTGCGTTTCTCAGTTATGCGACGTTCAAGCATGGTGTACCAGCACTCTTGGATTGTGTGCGACAAACCTTGCTTCCTATCACTCACTTGTTATCGCGCACTCACGTGATCGGGCCCCTTGTGTCATTGTTGGTGCGTTCTACATTCTTTGTTTGGTTCATGATGTTGCTTGCAAGCGATCGATTATTGAGAAGTATTCTGAGCCGTCTCGTTGGATCACATGCATCAGGTCGCCGATTCTCTGTCATCAATGCCATGGATCCAGACTTTTCGTTGTTTGATACAGCACCCGATACCATCCATGACAATGATCCACCGTCGCCGACAAACACCCATTATTCCCATTCACTGGCATATTCATTATGTGTGGCATCCAAGCTAGTCTATGAAGATATACCACTCATTCGTCACGAGCTTGAAAAAGCTGGCTTCGAGGTCTCTGAAACATTCAAACCAATGGCTTACTTGGTAAGTGGCTCCTGAAAGTCATCGATGATGACAAACTAACAAGCCTTGTTCGTTTAGAACATTTGTGCTTTTATCGTCGCCAAGGATGATGACATTTTACTTGTCTTTCGGGGGTAAGTGGGTGAAAAGGTCAAAGTGGTAGAGTCAAGTATTGATTGATCTTTGTAGAACGAATCCTTTGAACTTTCAAAACTATATCACCAATATTCATATGGGCATGATTGGTATCAATGATGTGGATGGAGCAGCCATGGGACATGTGCACAAGGGCTTTTGGCGTGCTCTGGGTGAGCCGGAAGTCAAACGTCGAGACACACCAGCAACTGTACAAATTGAGCTCGATGGCGTATCGCTTTATCGGACAATCGCATCGGCATTACAAGCATGTTTCAAGATACTGCAGTTCCTGACGCTCAATGTCTTTCACCACGTCACCGACCCCGTTGATAGCAGCTGGATGGGCCATGATACCGATGTCAGATCGCATAGCATGTTTTATCAAGCTGAGAGATACATCTTGAAGCTCATGGCAACACGACGTGCCAAGTCTACCACTCGACTTTTTATTGCAGGTCACTCACTTGGTGGCGCTCTTGGAACCAGTAAGTAGAGGTGGATCATGTGGTCGGGTGTTCATGAGGGTGATTGTTGCGTTTATGCAAAATAGGCTTGTGATGGAGAGATAAAGAGAGAGAGAAAGAGAGGAAGAGAATTGATCATGACTAACACACGTGTACCGCACGCAATTCCTATAGTTTTTCTTGCCAAGATGCTACAATCCAAAAGCAAAATCCTGGATCACTTTGGCGGCTTGTATACCTTTGGACAACCCAAAATTGGTGACGCCGATTTCGCCAGGGCATTTGATAAATTGATAGAACACAAGATATTCCATCATGTCTATAATAACGGTAAGGCTTCCCTTATCCTTGGGGTGTTATGAGGGTGACACCATGCTTGCGTATATTGGCATACAGTACTTCTAAGAATCGCGTCTTCATCATCTAGATATTGTACCACGTGTCCCATCCTGGTTGCAATATGAGTAAGTTTAGAATATGAGAATATTCTCGTTCAAGTGATGCAATCTGACACAATTTGACGTATAGCACACCACCGGGTATTCTCGTGTTCATTGACTCATCGTACAACATGACCCTCTATCCACCCAAACCAACCACAGGCGAACCTGTTCCCGTGCGTCAAATTTCGTATCTGCATTTGTCCGGTCTTCTCAATCTACGTGTCATTCAACGGTTGCCTCGCGAGAATGCAATTCGCATCCTTTTTAGGATCCTCTTTCCCTTCTTTGTAAACGATCATTTCCCCTCCGATTACTGCGACGCTCTAAGAAGGGGCAAAAAGATAGCGATAGCCAAGGGTCCTCGTAGACGTTGGGTAGCAAACGAATGATGCATTTATGAGCTAATAGAAGTATGTACTATTGCATTTGATTGTACATTGAACTAAGCAAGGGAGGAGATGGTCAATATGAGCAAAGGTTGTTGGGGGGATTTGTCGTGTGATGATGGGGCTAGTAGTACGTGGACGTTTTCACATCGGTGATATTGGGTGGGTTTTACTACTGATGGTGTTGTTGTTGGCTTGATGGAGTAGTGGATGAATGATCCAAGAGCTTGGCTTCTGCTATGGATTGCATTGGATAGTCATAATGGTAAAAGAAGAAATCAAGCGGCTGTTTGCCTGAGGCACTTGTTGTCTTGCCAGCATGATGTTGTTGTGGTGGTTGCTGCGGTATGTTGAAGTTCTGGACTTGATGATGATGAATTTGACCACCACTACTACCGGGAGCAGTAATAGCTGTATTTGTAGTAAATGCACTGGTATGAGAATGTTGAATTGGCCTTGTGGATGATGCACCAGCGAATGGATTCATTGTACTTGCATGATGTGGGATAGGCCTGTAAAGCGGTGGATGATTTTGATGCTGGTGGAAATGATTGTTGTTATCCTCTTGTTCCTCTTGACTTGAATAATTCCATTGTGCCTGCTCATCGCTTGGAGGATCATCACTCGAAGGACCGTCACCATCATCATCATAAGTGTCAGTCATACTGGGGTTGTTAAGAGGAGGAGGGGCAGCAGTAGCAGTAGAAAGAGGAACGGCTTGATTTTGGTTATGAATGCTGCTACGACGATGACCCGTTTGGATCAATCGATCATCCCTTCCGTTACGCCGTAGACTTTGACGTTGATTCTGGAACCTAGATAAGTGAAAGAATATAGCCATAATAACCAGCATGTCAGAATATAAAGGCCAAGTTGCGATATGGGTGATACGTAACCATGTATTCACGCTGTCATGGCCAAATCCTAGCTGCTGTGCCAATTGTTGCAGCTGTTGCCGGTTTGGATAAGCCGTGACATTCCAATAGAAATCGGTAAGGATAGCAAGTTGTTGCTGGTTTGTCCGTGGACGCCTACGAGCAGGCGTTGAGAGGGATACGCCTGAAGGTGCTTGGAACATGTTGAGTAGGAAGATAAAGAAGGAAGAAAAGGAAAAGAAAAGGGAAAAAGAGGATAATCTGTGATAAATTTGATCAATGTAAAACTAACGCACGCACATAGACGCACACAACAACGCGCGCATGACAATTGGAACCATACTCGGAATTAGAGTCGGGGTTGTGCCGGTTACTCGGACAACCACGCTTGGCGTTTCTTGATCACATTTCTCTTCCTTCTGTTCTTTCACTTGCCCCTCCTTTCTTATCTTTTGCTATGGGAGCTACGGATAGCAAGTTGGCTTTTCGAAAGGGCGTATTTCGTCTCTTTGAAGAACAGGTTTGTACTTGTTTTCTTTCTCGCATACTCTATCTCTCTCTTCCTTTCTTTCTTTCTTTGTCTCCCTCTCTCTCACTCACACACTCACTCTCACACACGTCAATCTCTCCAATAGCACATCCCTGCAACAGCTGACGACTATTGGTCTTTGGTAAATGACAAGTCTCTTTATTACATAACACAACCAATGCTGATCCGAGATGGCAATTACAGTTCTGGACGCTTCCAGAGTCATTGGATGATGTATATTCACTTATTGGAGCAAGCGATATCCGACGTGCACGCGATTCGAGTCGAGAGAATATCGAAACATTGATTGATAAGGTGGGTGGTCTTGTATATACATGGCACGCGCTATTCTCGCCTTAACCAGAGAATATGGTAGTTATTGGATCACATGAGTAGCATCGTCGACGCACCCAACTTTCCCGCTACACCAAACAGCATCCAACATTTGCTCAATTGCTGTCGAGTCTTTTCACGCATTATTCCATACATCTTTGAGAACCCACAATCAGCTGAATGGGAAGATAAGATCTTTTGGGTACCACGGTCAGTCGAACGCCGCGTTGTTCCTGAAGCCAATAGCACGGATAATGATGAGCAGGTAAGTCATTCATCAGGATTATGATTGGGATGGGTTAATAATAACATGTATTTCTCTGGGCTTAGGCTCAAAAGACACAACCACAATATGATACGTTACCTCCACGAGGCGAAGTGCTTATGTCATGTAAGAAGAGGGAGGGACATGGATCATCGGATAATAGTTCCCATTGATACTCATTGCGCCACACACACATATCCCGTTCTTTTTCTTTTTTCCTTTGCTTCTAGTGACCCTTAAATGTCTGTTCCTGGCGGGATTTACGTTACCACCCAACATGGCAACTGCCGATAGCAAAGTCAACTATGTGATATGGGAATCAGGCGTAGGCTCATCAACCCCTATTGGATCATCGCGTGAAAACGATATGCATCGCATTGAAGTCTTACGGTTGTTGATTGTGTTGCTTTCACGATCAATGTATGTCCCTCCATCCCAAGTCTTGTCAAAGGAAGATCGGTGGCTGCACTACATTGTCGCTAAAACGGAGCGTAAGGTGGTGCTTGCCCTTTTGTGCAGTACTCTCAACACAGCATGCAAATACAATCCACTCGGCTGGGGTGTCCCTTACAACCACATGATGTTCACTGATGTACGCGAACAGCTCGTTGTCATGTGCTTACGTGTCCTTTTGGTCATTCTCGATTATCACTCGCCTCGTGTGGCCCACACAATGCGACAAATGGATCAGACCGTCACGACCCCGCCTGCCGACATTGTTGAAAGCTTTGAGCATCTTGATATCAAGGATCCTGAAAAACGTCAATTGGCTCAAAAACAAGCAGCAGAAGCAGCAGCAGCAGCAAATGACGATGAAGCAAATAGAGCGGCATCAGCATTGGATGATACGAGCGATAATGCATTCAAGCACTACTTGTCAAAGCTTCATCGCGCGCAAGATTTCCAATTCCTGATTGACGGCATTTATCGTATCTTAAGCAACCCAATGCAGGTAAGCTGTCATTTTGCTTTGAGGGGTTGTTGATGCTAATGAAAAATGATTGGGCAATAGGCCAACAATACTTATCTTCCCGGCTCAACGAAACGTGTCCGATGCCATGTTGAGATGATGATGTTGTGCTGGAAATTATTGGAAACCAACTCGGTAAGCGTGAATGGCAATGGGGGATTTTAATGCATTATATTGACGGGGCCTTTGTGATATGATGGTAGCGTTTCAGAAGCTATTTGATGGAAACTGAGAGGGCATTGGATTTGATGGTCGTGTTGGTGTACTATGCCATGACGAATAAGACGGATCCTGGTAATTGATGAATCATTGGAATGGTGTTCATGGCTGCAATGCTGATGATGGCTTTCCCCCTTTGTAGCTCAAGTTGGCCTTGTCAGGATGTGTGCTTTTATCCTTCAGACACTCTCCTCGGATCGTACATTCGGTGTCAAGCTCAATCGTCCATTTGATGGTCATTCTTCACTTCCAGCAAGCGTGCGGATACCTGCTTTCCATGGCACATATGCCGATTACCTCATTGTTGTAAGTATCAATTGATTTTCTTTATCATTTTATGGTAGCTTACTAGTGTTCATTGTGTAGTCTATCTTTACATTGATCGCTACATCGCGAGGCGCTTTATCAACATTGTATCCTGCGTTGATTCTCACAATCGCCAACATATCACCTTATCTCAAGCATTTATCAGTGACATCCGCAAGTAAGCTGGTTGCATTGTTTGGATCCATGTCAGCGCCCGGTTTCATTTTGGCGGATGAAGCGAATCATCGTTTGGTGGGATACCTTGTGGAGACATTTGATAATATCATTCAATATCAGTATTCAGGTGAGTAGGGTTATAGGGATTGATTACTATAAGATCATGGATAATAATTTGAGATGTCTTAGACAATCCAAATTTGGTGTATGCCATTGTGCGTAACAATACCAGATTTGAAAAGCTGCGCGATTTTACGTTGGATGGTGCCATTGCAGAGGTAGAACGAATTCGTCAACTCAAGGAAGAAAAACTGCGCCAAAGTAGCAATCCTACTGCGACACCCAACACCCCCACTACAAGGCCATCAGGAGAGGAGAGTCAAACATCAGAAGCTGCGGCTAGTGATACCAGCAAATCCAATTCAGATGCAGAAGGTTTGTCCGACAAGGCACGGGGTAAACGTCCTGAAAGCACATCGCCACAACAGCCACAAAATGGGGCAAATGATACATCCACTGAAGGAAACAATGACACCATGCATACTCCTACGACACCAACGATGCCACAAAGACAAGCAAGCTCCACTTCATTGTCATCAGCTGTTCTTCCTGGTGCTAAGAATGGCTTTATTCCAACTGAAGATTGGGTAAGTTTAGATGTGGATGGTGGAGTGGATCAAAGATATCTAATATGGAATCTAGGTGTCGCAATGGCATTCACAATTACCCCTCGAACCCATTATGGTGCTTTTGGAACATTTGATGCCCCAAGTGAAAGATCTATGCACTACCCAGTCGCTTACATCGGATGCACAAGTACTTGATTTCTTGCGTGGTATTACACTTGTCGGTATCCTGCCACATCCACAACCTATTTTCATTCGCAAGTTCCGATGGGGTGAAGCCTTGGTGATTTGGTTCCGCAGCATGTTATGGGGCCAAGCCTATGTGTCTTCCATCTCGGATTATTCTCCATGGAGTGGTACTCAAGTCAAATTGTTCCAAATCAAGCAACAGCTTACTGCCAACACTGCTGCTGCCAATAGCAATAATGCACCTCCTCCACCTCCAATGGATGCAACATCTACTCAACCCACCGCCGCCACAACGCCACAACAACAATAACATCACCACGAGCATTTGCTACTCACACCAAAAATCATCCCAATGTGTACTTTACCACAAATATATATACATAAACTCGTTCCCAAACTATATATGATGCTTTGCGTTTATTTTGCATATGGTAGTAGTGTACTTAAAGCTTTGCCTTATCCTTAAGGAATTGATTCCAATCGGGTTTTTCCTTGTTGAGGAACGCCATGATACCAAACACAGCTTCATCTGACTGCATCATTTTGAGATAAGCGTCTTCTACCGATTGTTGAACGTGTTGCTGGTGTTGTTCGGGGTTACCACCTGTGCTGATGGCGTGGACCAGACGTTTAATATCAGCACTGGCACCTGGTGCTGATTCAACGAGCATATCGATGACCTTTTGTACGCCTTGATCGAGTTGGTTACGTGGAACCACACTTGTCCAATAAGCAGCAGCTTCACGTGCGGGAACACGGCGACCTGTAAGCATCCATTCTCGAGCCCGTTGACGACCGAGTTCAGGGACAAGATATTGAGAAATGATGGCAGGAATGATACCACGCTTCACTTCGGTAAGCGCAACGTAGGTTTCTTCTTCTGCAACGACACGGAAATCGGTGGTAAAGATGAGGCCAACACCACCGCCAAGGGCAGGGCCGTTCACACGAGCAATCACAGGCTTGGGGAAATGGTACAAGGCATCAAAGACACGTAGACCTTTGCGGAATCCTTCTCGTACTTGTTGAGGATCATCCACCGATTTCGATGATGCTGATAAATCCATGCCGGTACAAAAGAATTTGCCAGCTCCTGTAAGCACAAGCACACGAACAGATGCATCCTCCTTGAGTTTAGCAAGCATGTCGAGTAACAACTCGTTCATGTTGGCTGTTAATGCATTGCCTTTTCGGGGTCGGTTCAAAGTGATAGTAGCAATATGATTATCGATCGATAAAAGTACTTCAGGTTCTTGTTGTTGTTGTGCCATGATTTGATATTAAGGGGGAGGGGAAAGAAAGAGACGTGCGAAAAGGAATAGTCATCAATGCATATATAAAATTCCATGCCAGCCAAGTGAGTGGGGTATCCACGCACGTGAAACCATGACAAACCAAGCGTGAGTGTGTGGGGTTCTTTTCAAGATATTCATGCACATTCACTTTCCCATCATATGTCCAACGCCATAAGTCGCTTTTTATTTTATAATTCAACTATGAACAGTAAACGATTGTCTCGTATCTTGTTTAAGCCGACTTGGCAGTCTTCTTAGCGGCCAAAGCCTTGAGAGTGCCCTTCTTGGCATAACGTTGGTTGCGAAGGAACTTGGCATCCACCTAAATGAAAAAAAGAAACTTGAGCATGTTGCATTCCATTGACTATGACATCATATACGTACACCCTTGAGCGAGGGATAACGGTGTTGCTTGGGCTTCTTGATACCGTTACGGTGAGCCTTGCTGTCTATAAGTTTTCGTAGGTCATGATGAGTATGCTGATGCGTTGACTGGTTTATGTGTATGTGTGTGTTGGCGTATTGTGGTGGTTGTGGTGGTTGTGGGTGGTATAGTGTGCTTACTTTGGTTGTGGTTGGTGTGGTTCTTGGACTTGGCCATTGTTAATTCCTATATATCTTTGTCAATTTCATCCATTCAATCCATCATTCATCCATCGATCCCTTGATGCATCCATTCATCCATCAATCGATTTTCATCTATATCGCATTTACCTTTCACTGGATTGAAAGAGAGAGGAGGTTGGTTGGATCCACGGACCACTCACTCGGTCAATCCCCCCTGCCTGCCAGCTCTGCTGTGGCACTATTCTCCCACCCCCAACATTTCCCCATCCACGTGACTTTTGTCATTGATCCATTTAAATCAATTAATTGAATGAATGTGATGAATGATAACATGTTATTACAAGAGGTAAACTTTTCTAAAAAGACAATGCAAAAAGACAAATATGAATGTAAAGATGCTATAGGGAGAACTAACTATGCACGATGTTTCCGCTTTTTGTTATCATCAACCGTCTCCATTGCTTCCCACATGGCTTGATCCTCTTCATCTTCCTCATCATCCGCTTCTTGTTGTTGTTCTTCCTCATGCTGGAATTCTTCATCCACTAACAGACATGTCATACGCTGCTTGAGATACAACTTGTGCTCCACCTTTCGGAAAGTGGTCTTGGTTTCATGCACCCGTGCAAATCGATCCAGTGATACAGTGACAAGGTATGCATCTTCAGGCGCTGACTCGGAAAACTTGGCTGCAGGTGCCATAGCAACGGCGGTACCACTACCAGTCAAACCTATCATCATCCCAGTGTCAATAGGCCTACTCTTTGGTATGATCCTTCTTCTTCTTCTTCTTCTTCTCCTTACCCTTGTATTGTCCAAGTGTGCGTCCTGTCTCCACATCAATAACACGTACAGTGTTCATGGTATCCGTGAAAATCAATTGCTGGTAGTTTTTGCCGATAGAGAGACTTGTCAAAGGTACTTTGCCTCCAACATCATGATCGTGAATAGGTCGTCGTTGTGCTTTGACGTCGTATACACGGATCTATCCCATGGATATAAATAACCTGTATACATGCACCATTCCAAACATCCATTACTTACTTGATGATAATGTGTAGCTGTTGCGATGCGTGTGCCTTCTTCATTCAAGAATTGCAAGTCCTCAATCCATACGGGCACTCGTAAATCCAACATGTCATTGGGAACCTATACGTAATAATGAGCTCGTCTACTCATCAAAACCCAAAGAAAAACTTACATTCTTGGCCATAAACACCAATCCCTTTGCTTGTGCCTTTGCCTTTTGGTATCGAGTCTTTTTCTTCTTTTTCTTTTCATCCTCTTCCTTCTCTTCTTGTTCTTCTTCCTCCTCGTCATTCTTGTCTTGATCGTCCTCTTGCATGATGATGTTGGCATCGAAAAGTTTGAGATCATTTTCCTTGCCACCAGTAGCAAATAAATGAGGATGGGATGGGTGGACACGCATAATACAGAGATCTGGACCAGGAGCGGTTGTGATGCAAGTGGTAGCGTTGTTGTTGTTGTCTGAGTCATTGTAATCCTCCAAACGAGTATATGAGATATGTCCAGTGGATGTACCAGTGATCAGGTACGTGTCGTTGGCGAAGAGACCAATGAATGTGCCCTTGTCGACACCTACGTTTTCATCCACATATTCACGCACAACAGCACCCGTCTCGGGACACATGAAATGCACCTTGCCATTCTTGCGAGCCACTACAAGCTAAAGGGGTGTGTATAAGTGGAAAGTGAAATACACCCAACCCAACCACGATCCAAGCCATACTTACATGACGCTTGCCGTCAATGACACCCCAACAAAGGTGCTGTACTGCTGCATTCTTATCGACACGACCAAACTTTTGCACGGTGGGTGTTGGAATCTGAGGTTCATTGGAGTCCTGATCCTTTTTGGCTTTTTTCTTTTGTCGTTGTTGTTGTTGTAAGAGAGCTTGTGCTTGTTCCACTGCATGTTTGCTGGGGAAGACAATGGCTGTTGAATGCGTATGGATCAGTATGCTGAGAGAATAATAAAAGGTGGTCGAACTCACATTTCACCAAACCGCTCTCGTCACCGGTGTAGATCTGCATTTGGGTGAGTGGGTGTGTGGAGGAGAAGAAGTAACATTTTTTCTTTTTGACGGCCCTTAGTTTTTGTATCACCCACCACCACCTCTTTTTGCCACGCGCGCTGAGTTGTATTTGATCCAAAAAGCCATCCCACTCTACCCTCTTATTGACCACGCATGAAGGAGGATCGTTCTCATCGCAGTAAATCGATTGTCGGAAGAATGATCCGATGCATGGTGGCTCTGCAGAGTCGATCTAATCCGCAGCAACACATCAATTACCTTTTTGTACATAGTATCCATGCACACTTGATCTATCCGCAGCACGAGGAGTGACCACCACCTATTCATCCTTTTTAATCCAAATCAGAATCTGGGTTCTTGGTATTGTTTCTTTATTCCTTGGCGTCATTTGATCAGCAGCGCAACTACCACATTACACAAGAAAAAAGCTCACACAATTGAGCGCCGCTGCACATCCACCCCATCACGGGAAATGATTGTCAAACGTTTTAGACATAAAAAAGTGATACAGTATGTATCCATTTATTCAATCTTGTGGTATCATGAAAATGGTCATATAAAACAGGGTATATACAGAGACGGGAGGGGCATACAAATGAAACAAAGAAATAAAAGTTGGCATAGATGTACATTATTACGTGTGTGTGTGAGTGAGGTGTTATCCCAGGGACGATGAAAGGGTGCCACCATGCGTGTTTACCCAATCAGGTGGCAAGGAGATGGTGGTGGCGCCAAGTAGGGGTTCGAGACATATGTTGTGGACCTGGGCATGTGGGAGCGAGATATGACAACAAGGGTCGAAAAGTGTCTGGACCGTGCAGGATAAAGGTGGTGTTGATATGTGTGTGTGTGTGTGTGGTGTCATTTGAGTTTTGCGTCAGTGCCGGATAATGATTCGAGAACAAGGAGTGGTTGAATGACGCCAGGGACTAATCATACATTGAATGGACATGGTGGTGTTCTACTTGAGGCATGTACTGAAGAAGATGCTTCTGATCCTTATGTCGCATTAATGCATCCTTGCGACTAAACTCAGCATTGCATTGATCACAAGGATACAATCGTTCGCCTCGATGGACAGTCTGAATATGCCGTTTACGGTCATGCTTACGATCGAATCGTTTAGGACACTCAGGGCATGCATAGGGTCGATGACGGTTCTTGTCGTGTGTCTTCATATGTGTTCCCAAATTATAACGTCGATTGAACTGACGATGGCAGGTTGAGCATGTAAATACTTTGGCTTTGGCCAATGCTGGGAATAAATGATGCTCTTGCTGCTGATGGTGATAATTGATGCTTGCTGCGCCCATGTCAGGTGTGTTATTGACAGTAGTAGGCTGAGGAGGAGAATGGTACTGCTGCTGCTGCTGCTGCTGGTAGTAATTGGTCAAGTAAGGAGCTACAGCAACATCCACCATGCCGGTTGTATTATCTTCATCATGCTGGTACATGACAGGAAAGTCATCGAGACCTTCATCAGGAGAAAATGGAGTAGCGCTTGGATCGAGAAATGGAGTAGGAGTGGGTGGCATCACAGATGCAGGCACTACATAGGGAGATACATCATCCTGCTGCTGGTGCTGATGATGATGATGCATTGCCAACATGTTGGGGTCAATGCTGCAGAAAGCAGGGTCTACAGTGAAGTTGTCGCTGTAAAAGGTCTTTTTGTACATGTTGACGAGGAAAAAGGAAATTCTGTAAAGAAGAAGAGTAGGAGAGTAGAGAAAGAGAGAGCGGATAGCCACTTTTTGAAGAGCCCTTTTATATTATTTGGGTACACAGCATGATTTTCGATCCCACTTTTTTCAAAGCTGCTGCGGCTCTCTTGGCCGACACGTTCTCGCAGCTACCAATGAGTCACTTTGAGATATGAGAGGGAGTAAAAAGAAGGAACTGGAAATAACGAGCAGGCACTTTTTCTTGTGATACATAAGCGGTCAAGCCCTTGCTGCAGATGATGTGGTGATGGTTGCACAAAGTGTGGCCCAGCCACTTCAGGAACGAAGACTAAATTGGAAAAGGGGCGTTTTTCCACTTGTTGCTGCTACTGCTGCTGCTCCACTTGGTGACAAATGACAATGATATACGTGTTCCTACTCTCCTCAATGCAACACTTGGTTGTATGAAAATAGGACAACATCGTTTAATTGCATGTTTTAGTTCTCACACAAACTGCTATTTTGGATGCATATGATGATGATGTGTATTGTGTCATGAAAAAGACCTGGTGATGATGATGATGATGATGACAATGGTACATACAAAAGCACGTCAGCTAGGCATTTGTATTCTGTCAAGTGATTGGGATGGCGCCACCAAATTTACTTTATATATGCATGCTGCCAAGAGGGAGCCAAGATATAATATGCCAATCATGTTCTTGCATAAACCCACAACTCCACATTACTGGATTAATCGGTTGAAACATGCGAGAAGGGTTGTTGTTGGAGCGGAGTATTATACAAGAAGACAAGAGTTTGTAGGCTCCAGATTGTTATATTTCATTTGAAGGGTGTCTCGCTCAACCCATCTTTCTTAATGGAAGGTGTGTGTGTGATGTCTTTGTGAGTGAACTCGTTCACACTTTGAGTCCGGATGCCCGACCCAAAGGCATGATGCATTCGGAATTAAGTGATGGCACACTACTTTAGGAAACTGCTCAAATGAAAATGAAAAAAGGCAAAAATTTGACAAAAGGGCTTGGCGTACAACCCAGGGAAAAAACACCCCCCGCCAATCCCACCCTTTCCCCCCCACATACATCAAAAATGCAAAGCGTGGATGTGTATAAGCAAGTGCATCATCGACTAAAATATTATTTGTACAAAGATTCCACATATATATATAAAGGGAAAGGGGATAGTAAGACTACTACTACTACTACTGACTAAATGAGCGGGACGGGTTTGCTGTTTATACTATAATGATGTCTTAATGGTGCAGCAGATCACCTGAGGATGGATTTTGTCTGGGAGGATAAAAAAAGGGTTGTGCACCAGCAGCAGCAGCAGCTGCAGCTGCAGCGGCTGCAGTATTGGAAGGAGGACGTTCAACCGCCATAATAGCGTCTTCAAAAGCAAAAGGCATTGTCGTAGTAGATGATGGTTGTGGTGTTTGCATTATACCGCCATAGGATGCCGCCGCTGCCGCAGCAGCTGCTACTTGTTGTTGCTGTGGTTGTGCAAACATGGGATGGTCAAAGCGATGTTGATCCAAATTTATATCTTGTTGTTCTTGAATGGTGAGTGTATATTCTGGTACTTGAACGAGTTGCATTCCTTTGTGAGCAGAGTCATTCTTTTGCTTCTTTTTTGAAGAGGCATCCATGGGAGGGGACTGGACGGTGCCAAGGGTTGCCAAGGAATCGAGTACTTCTGGTGTTGCCGTTGGACGATAGCTGCCGATCATCTTGGCCATATTGTGTTCTACAGCACGTGTCCATTCCTCGTTGGCAGCAACCACTGCACATAGACGCGCTGAGAGTACCAGTAAACGCTGACTACGTTCCTGTACACCACGTGCACGTTCCTCATCCAACTTTCTAGAAAACGCAGCATCGTTGATCATCAAAGATGGAAATTGTTGTTGAAGGGTCTGGCGTATCACATGTGCTGGTAATCGCTGTCGCACCAGTTGTATCATCATTTCTTGTGCCTCTTGTGGCCATCCCATGTCATCACCGTCATCACCACCTCCGCCTTTATCCTCTTTTGAAAATATCCAACATGGTTCATTCTCTTGTCCTTGTCCTTGCTCAAGTACAAGCCGTATCATTGTTCCTTCTCCAATCACGTGCACATGACTCTATTGTATATACGCGTATATACACATATGTCAATGACGTTCCGCCAAGTCCCACCATTGTGACATACCCACCTTGTTGCCAATTTGATCATGTTTGACATTGTATCCAAATCCGGCTGCGATTCTTGTACAGTAATCAAGCGCTGATGTATGGTCTGGAAACGTATGATTTAATAGTCGTTCGTGGATGGCATCCATCTGGAAAAGACACATTTCAGCTTGAGAACCCCATTGTTATCATACATTCCATCATTCAACTTACGCGAGTCATTTGTTGTTGTGGTTGTTTTGAATGAGATGCTGACATGGATCATTCACTGAGGTATGTGTGGGGGTTTAATGTCAATTTGTCAATAATAAAAAGGAAGAAAAATGACAGGAAAAGAAGGAAAAGAAAAGAAGAGAAAAAAGGAACGTAATCAATGAATCAAGGAGTAAAAAAAAGTGCGACTGACAGTGGTGCGACGATCAAGGAGGCGAGAGCGCTTGTGTGTTTGCTTTGGCGGGCCCAGTGAATGCAGGAAAGCGCGTGACATTCCGTTCGAAACGAAGCCAAAACGATCACAAGGATATCAAAGGAGACCCCATTTTCCCTTCTCGTACATTACTCCTCATCCTCATGCTCTTGTTGTTGTTGTTGCTCTAGCGTTTATTTTCCACTTGTCATATATGTATATACATCATCTCTTCTGGATCGTGGTTGAAAGTATAAAGTGAACGCGTACGTACGCACGGGATGTGAAGAGGGGTTTTTGGTTGGTTGGTTGTTCACACAAAAGTAAGGAGGAAATGATATTGGCGGGTTATTACGGTTGCATAACAATAGTAGTAGTGGTGGTGGCGGTAATAGCTGGTATCCTTTTGTCTCAATGATTGTTGTCGTAAGCAGTTTTGCTCATCATGGCTGCTGCTGATTGACTAATGGCGCCACCAGTCGCACCAAATACAGCTGTTGATGTCAAAGAGTTGTTGATGTATTTCTGCAACATTTGGTTCTCGGTCAATAATGATTCATGCTCCTTTTTTGCCGAATCCACTCGGGAAATCACAGCTATCCTCAAGATTATATTAAATACTGAACGCATATAAGTAACTTTTATATATATATATACCTCGAAGTTGTTGTTGCAGCTGAAGCACATTGCTATAAAGGTTCCCCATTCCATAAGTCATCCACTACTCCAATCTCTCCATGCATTGAATCCACTTACTTTACAAGAGCCTCTCTTGCTTCAGCGTCTTCTGTAATGTAGTTGTCATCGGCCATCGTTGGGTATGTGTGGGTGTGAGTGAGAGTGAGAGTGTGAGTAAGAGAGAGCGAGAGAAAGAAGTGAAAAAGCCCACTAGTCCGACTACGACGATCCTCCTCCTGCTGCTCTTTTCTGCGTCACACAAGTGATGTCCGTCCTTCCGATACTTCACCGCTTCCGGTCACTCATCCCATCCGCCATTTACCATGGTTACATAGTTATTGCATATACTCCCTTATGATGTACATATATATTTAGCATCTTAGTAGATCTACCATTGTTCTTCCCATAATGATCGATCGTGTGTTCAGTAAAGTGATACGTAAACGAGCCATTATTGTCAAAGTTTATCTATGTTTCATGCATTCAAATGAGTTGCTTCTTTCTCGGCACATAACAAAGCACAAGCATACACGCGTGTCATTCAAGGAGGTGATGTAGCGTATGTACATGTTGAGAAGAAAGGGGGTAAACGATCAACAATACCCAAAGCAGATATATCGATTGTCATTTAGCGAACACCAATTGGGATCTCTCATTTTCTACATATCAATAGGTTGTTTATCCAACAGCAGGTATGGATGAAAGACCCTGTTGATGTACATACATAGGCCCTGTATCATGGCTGGTTGTGCCAATTACGACAATCAATCTTTTCTTTATTTGTGTTTGTTCATTGTCACCCCCTTTTTTTCTCATCTCCCACGCATCTTGCCACTTTTTACACAATCTTATATTAATGTGCATCATCTTCAAGTGCCAAGTTGTCCTTATGTTAGGAGCCAATGAATAGGTGTATCCATCATGGAACAAAGGAGTAGACACACAACGTGGACGTACGTGTGAGCAGCAGGTGATGAAAAATAGTTGTACAGGGGATGCATCAGGAGGTGGAGTGAAGAGTGTAAGACATGGATCGATCCCAAAAGCCAAGATGAAAGAGAGCGTTACATACAAATGAAGTTGCGTCTTATGCAGGTCTGGTTGTGATTTGGATGGGACATTAAATCGATATGACATCCTCGCATGCATCATCACCATGATCAACGTGTGAGTCTTTTTTTGCTTCTCCTTCTTCTTTCACTCTCATATTCTACATAATCTATGTCAGTCTTGACACCTTCTACAACAAATAGCACACCCTCCACGTCCTCCTTGGATTACCGTATCGATGTGCACCTGGCAACAGAAATTGGCCAACACCTGGTATCCAAGATGCGTTGTATGCAGACCACCATTCAACAACAACAGGAATCTCTCAACGAGCTATCCGAACAATTAAACGCAAGGCAAAAAATAGAAGGTGGGTTGGTCATCAATGATATGCAGGTATACTGCGCATAGTAAACTAAACATGTTGCATCATGTAGAGCGGCTCAATGACGAGATATGGCATTTGGAATTAGCCAAACAAGAGTATATTGCAAAGTTGGAAGAATTGAATCGGGCTTTGGCACGTTCGCATTTGGATCAAGCACGCATGATGCGTCAAAGTCACTTGGTAACGCAAGAATTGGAATTGCTCAAGGATGCTGCCCATCAACACGCTGAGGAAAAGACAATGACCTCTGGTGCTGCTATTCCACCTTCCCCATCAAGCAGTGGCATGGGCATAGATGATGATGATGATGATGATGATGATGATGATCACCATCATCACCGTCGTGCATCCTCTTCTCGTCCTCAGTCATGGTCATGTGCTCGTTTGGAACCAGTATTTAGCGTGCCGCCCTCTGCGTTTGCCACAGAACAGCAATCACGACCTTTTAGCTTACCACCTCCTCGACAACTGGATCAACAACAAGACATGTATGCACGATTGGTGACAGGTGATTGGATGTGGAAGTATACGCGTACCAAAACACGGCATGCACGCTTTGTATGGATCGAACCTGATACAAGTGTTATATACTGGAAACATGCATCCCAGCGAAAAAGTGGTAAGAACATTCATATCATCAGCAGAAGGTTTTTTTTTTTCATCACTCATTCCTCCATCATCAGCTATCATGGAATCATTTGTGGTCGAAGTGCCTCCAATGGGTAGTTCTTTTGATCGTGTGCCCAACCTTATCATCAAGACACGTGAACGCCAAATCAAATTACAATGCATGACCATGGAAGCACATCGTCGATGGGTCAAGGTATGATTTGCATGGCGCGATATACACCAATGGCTGACACTATTCTAGGGTCTCAATTCACTCTTGAAACCAGGCATCATTGTTGCTGGTGCCCAAGAAGGCAGGTTATCTCGCTTGTACTTGTCAGCAGGACACTCGATTCGGAACCTACGATCATTCTACCGCAAAGATATCAGCGTTGGAAACCAAACGACCTCATCTTGTTCTGACGAGCAATCTTCTGTCAAGGTTATCTTTTCCAAACCATCCTCTCCCTATGATTCCAAAGTCGAATGCTAAACATTTGTCAACTTTATATACCATCTTACGTATTATATGTCAACATTAGATTTCTTCATCATCGTATAGTATTATAATAATTCATCGTCATCAATGCTAGAAAAAGAAATACAATACATACTACATACAACAGCTCCAAAGTATATGTGTATATATAAAAGAGGACGTATATAAAGTTACTTTAGTAGTATAAGAATGAAAAAAGAAAACGAATAAAAAGCTGAAGGGGGATGGGGGGGGAAAGGAAAGAGTACTATAAGAGCTAGTATTTGTACATGTTTGCGCGTCGTTCACGTTCAGCTTGCTTCTTCTTTTTCTCAATGATACGAAGCAAATCACCCTCATCGTCTGAATCATCTGAATCATCGCTTGAAAGAGTGGATGGTTGATATGAAGAGTGGGTGGTAGGTCGTGGAGGTGAAAAAGTCGAAGCCGGCTCCGAGTCATCATAAAAGTCGTAGTTGTAATTTCTGTGCGGCATCTTGTTGGTAGTAGTAGTAGTAGTAGAAGGGCTGATAGGGGAACGAGGTGAAGCTGATGATGATGTGGATGAGGAAGCAGCTACTACCGTGTTGTTGGTGGACAAGGGTTGTAGGACATGTGTTGGTACCGATGAGTTACTCATACCAGCATAATCATATCGCTGCTGCTGTTGTTGTTGCTGATATTGATAAGCCTGGTGTTGTTGTTGCATATACGATGATGAGTCGTAATAATACGGTTGTGGTGGAGGAGGTGCGGTTGCCATGTTATTAATAGCGGAGCCGAATTCTGGGGTTGATGGAGTGCGATTGATATAAGTTTGACTTCCCGCTGATACAACAAGATTACGGCCATTGTACATGGATGTCTCCGGGTTGGTGATATTAGTACATGCCGATGTATTGCGTGACAAGGTTGGTGACCTATCCCAAGATTGACTTGAACGCCACGACGCCACAGATCCTCGTGACCGATTGGATGACCGAGATGCATTCGAGTCCGATCGTACTACACCATTACTATTACCGATATGAGTGTTCTGTAAAGTGAGAGTGATGGTGGATGCTGAAGGGGTTGACTGCAACGAAATGGATGGTGTACGTCTATGAGCTTGTTGTGGTGTTGCAAATGTTGATGATCGAGATTGGGTGGGTTGAGGAGGTGGTGGGATTGATAAGACTGATTTTTGATCATCTTCTTCATCGCTTTCTTCATCACTCAACATGGGTCCTTCTTGTGAATCGTAATCATCATCATCGTCAATTGGAAGTGTCGCCTTGGGCCATGTACCGATCACAATAGGCATCTCCACAAGTTGAGTCTCATGAGCCGTTTTCTTCCCAGTCATATACAATCGAATACGGATGCGGTATTGTACTTCAATGATCTTCTCCTTGTACTTTACAGTGGGTGGTGTCGATGTTGGAATAAGCAACTGAGGATGGAAAGCTTGAGAAAAGTTGTAAGGACCAATAATGTTGGCATCGTGCTCCATTGATTTCAACACGTCTTCCTTGGTCAAGGTGTTTCTACATTACCGATATCAGTCTCCAGGTACATGTTTGATGCCCACTTTATACATACCTGCTCGTTTTTATATCCACAATACGCACAAGATCCACCTTGATGGCACCCTTTCTCACAAACCGCTCATAATGGTTCAATAAAATGGTTGGCTTGACCAAATCACCTATAAGCATATATAATGAGCAATGATCCTATTACAACAATATGTATATAGATCTACCTCGAGTATAACCAAATCGTGGGATGGATGTTTTGAGTTGGCATTGTTGACCAGGCTTTGACTTTGGTGGAACAAAATCCATCGTTTGTTCTTGGGGCTTAGTGTAGCGAGGCAAATCGACATCGACTAGTTCGAGAATCGGAACAGTGTAATCGGCTTTTGCACACAAGGATTCTGGAACCATGGGTCGATCATGAATAGCTGTCAATCGATAGCGAATATAGGTCTTGCGCTTGCCAAACTATAAAGTTCATTTAACCGGATGTTCCCTCTCCTACTCCCATCAAAATGACCCTTTCTATACCTCCATAGTGCTTGGTAAATCATCGGGAACCGCAAACTCAAAAGGAAATGTGTGTTGTTTGGCTTCAAGAACTTGAGCTTTTCCATGTGTGGATACTGGAAGAATCTCGGTTTTCTGGAACAGATTGAAAGTCTCTTTATCCTTGACCGAAATATGCACCTCGCCTGAGAATGTCAGTCGAATGTGGTTGGTCTTGGTTGGATGCTTTGGGTGCACAACCACCACACCTAAAAAGGTCTAAGTATATATAACTCATGTTGCTTTGTTGTATGCTGATCGATACCTTTGATGAGTTCGCCTGGAAAATAAAACTTCTCCTCATTCAAACGAATGTCGATTGTTGTGCTGCCTTTGGTGAGATGCCTCATGCGGGCGAGGAAGGAATGGTTGTTGTTGTTGGAAAGATAACGACTGTCGGTTGGGGGGCGAAAGTAAAAGAACAGAGCCGGGTTCTATATTTTGCCGTCGAAAAGGAGGAGAATGAAAAGAATATAGAGAGCCGTGGCGCGTGTGTGTGTGTGTGTAAAGTGGAAAAAAAAAGAGAGAGAGAGAGAGAGAGAGGGAGAGAGAGAGAAAGACAAAGTGCGCAGTGAATAAAGGTTTAAGGGAACGCTCAAAATCGTTTTGCTGTACTCCACCATTGCAGTACCACACTCCCTCTCCCCGCCTAAAAAAAGGGTTCTCTCTCTCTCTCTCTCTTGTAACATATCCTGTGATTTTTATTGTCTTACACAAATTACCATTTGTTGATAAATGCAAAATGTTATGGATGAGATAAATGGATGGGAGGAGGGGATGGTGATTTGCATATGCATTACGCATCCAAGCAAACATACAATGCCTGTTGTTGCTATGCAACAGGGCAACCGTAACATTGGATGATAATAGGATGATGATGATGATGATGATGATGATGAGTGAGTTGGGCTATTTTTATACGCGTGGGCGAAGCATAGGCTGAGTAGGAACCCACACGGACCATGCTTTCTCAGTGGTTGCCACATGGTGGGCTACCCAAAGAGATGGCTCGAGTGTCGTACACAGATACAGACACAAGCGCTGTTGACATGCAGAAACGGACTTGAAGAGTGGCCAATGATTGTGGCTATAACAGTAGCATTTGCGAGGATGACCATTCCCTCTCACGGATGTTGTTCCCGTCCACCTCCGATTTACATTGCTTTTCCCTGTCATTCTTCTCTTTGAGTGAATGAGTATGCTGCCGAAGAGAATAATGGGTCACACCTCGCTTGTTTTTCATTGGCACTGAGTTTACCCCACCCCATTATGCTCTCAGCTTTCTCTTTTTTTTATATGTTCCATCTTTCCGCCTCGACCCTCTTCCACACAAAAAACCCTTTTGCCACCCCCACTTTATTCAATCACCCCGGCTTTTTTGTTTCTTTTTGTTTCTTCTTGTACATATTCTTGTTAACTTCTTTCGTGTGGTTACATTTCATTATTATTTACTTGTTCTTTCCACTTGCAAACACAACACCACTCTCAAACACACACACATCACTCATATACACGTATACATCTACACCCCCCACATACAGCCTCTTCCAATGTATTTTGATGGTAGTTTTGCTTCGGCAAACCCCGGTGACCAAGATCAATCCCATCTATTCAGTCAATCTCTGGATTCTGCCATTCCTTCCCACGATTGGCAACCATCTGACAATGACCCGTTGGCTTCTTATCTATCGCTAGGGTTACACGCCCACTCACTCGACTCGCCTTTCTTTGATGATGCCACTCTTGCCTCTGTCGCAGCAGCAACCGATTGGGATTTTTATGATCCCGCCGCAGTAGATAACCAACAACAACAACAACAACGAGTATCACAGCAATCGATGCCAGTAGAACATGATTTTCTATCATCATTGAATGAGCAAGAGCAGCAAGCTATTCTATTATCGGATCCTAATTTTGTAAGGCAGCAACAGCTTTATCAAGAGAAGGAGATGGAAATGCGTCAACAACAAGAGCGTCAACAACAACAACAACCTCCACCCTCTCAGCAACCGCCTGCAGCAACAGCAACAGCAGCAGGAGCTTCTTCTTCTTCTTCTTCTTCATCCACCACATATCCATCTTCCTCATCAACGACACAATCCAACTTGTCTGCCATGTTGGATTCCACTAAACGACCTGCCAAGGCTTCATCTACTAATAAACCCAACAAACAACAGCGTCGATCGGCGGAGGAAATTGATCATCAACGAAGACTCAGCGAGCTGCAAGCAAGGTTCCGCGTGAATTTTGCTAGAAAGAAAACTCCCCAACAACGTCGTCGTTCATCTATGGATGCTATGCGTCAGTCTGTACAAGCTGCTGCTGTATCACAACAGCAACAACAACCTCAGCCATCATCTTCAACAGGTAGCAATGTAAATGGTTCACAACACCTACCTCAACCTGGTACATCTGCCCCTACTCCATCATCCATGCCACCAAAGCAACAGCAGCAACAGCAACAGCAGCAACAACAACAACAACAACAACAACAACAGCCATCCTTTCCATCACGTACTATGCCTATTCAAATTCAACGACGGCCTAATGTACAATCGTATGATGCTGAACAACGACAACGACAACTGGATGAACAATTGGAGAATATAGATTTTGATGACATTACCGTTTCTGAACTCAAGGATATGTTGCGTCAGCGTGGGAAACCTGCTACAGGCAAGAAGGCAGTATTGGTGCAGCGTTTACAAGCTGAACGCGATTGGAGACGTAGTATGGCTGTTGCCGTTGCCCAGCAACAACGACATTCATTCCCTGATCCACCTCCATCACCAACCACGTTATCGCTTAATCGATCCATTGCCAATATGCATATAGGATCACCACCCCAAACGCATCAACAACAACAACATGCTCATTCGTTACCTAATACGACTCCCACATCACAACAACAAGCAAGACGATTTGCCCCATATCGATCCTCCAAACCCATCCAGGATCAACAACAACAACAACAGCAACAACAACGCGTACGTCACAAGTATGCTCCTCGGATACCATCAGCTTTGGCTACCCCCGACCATGAAGAGGAACAGAATCCATTTGATCAATTTATCATGATGCAACAACAGCAACAGCAACAACAAGCTCCTCCTCCTCCACCTCCTCCTCAGCAACAACAGCAACAACAACAACAAACGATGATGTTGCCACAAGGTATGTTATTAAGGTTGGGATTGGTTCGTGATGAGAGATCTGGTGATGATGCTGACCAAATGGAACGTGTTTTAATGCACTATAGATATGCCCATGTTTGGTTCAACCGAGATGCCCCGCCCTAACCCCGCTTCGGCTAAGCAGAATACTGTGAGCGATTTGAGTCAGGTGTTGTTTAACGATCCACTTCTTCATTGGTGATCTATATACGTACGCACACATGAGATCTATTCGATTCATCGTCTCATTATTATATGACACACGCACACACATACACACACGCATACACAACCACATGTTGTAAATAGTATACTCTCTCTATCCCTATTATCTCTCTTTTTCCTTTTTCTCACACACGCTTTTACTCGTTTGTTTTTCCGGTTTTTTTTTATCTCCTTTACTACTCTTATTAGATCTTTCAACTACACAACGTGTAGCGCCCTAGAGGGGCATGATTCACTGTTTGGGTTTTTTTTTGTTACAAGACACATGCAGCATCATGTTTTAGGTTGTGTTTCATGAGACGAAACATGACTCTGCAGCCCATCATGATGACACATTAGATTTTATTGCTTACTTTATATTACTATTACCAATAATACATTACCCTTCATCGTAAATGACCATTGTAAAAGCACTTTTTTTATTGAATGCGTGGTTTCTTGACCCGCCTATCTGTAGACTCTGGTGATGCTGTACGTTTTTCTAATTGTCGTAACCATTGTCCTTCGGTCATGCCATCATCATAGCGTATCGTTTCACGCATCCGTTGCCCTCGACCCAATAATAAGGATGTCTCATCTTGTTCATCCATCATCATGTGATCGTATCGGTAAATGTCTGGTAATTCCCAATCCTGTATGAGCCGTTCACGCTTTTTGCCATCCTGGTCATCATTGTCAGCGCCATACAATCGCTGCTCTTCTGCTGCTGCTCGCTGTCGTTCCAGATCAATCTTGGTAAAGGTGGCATATTCTTGATCCGACCGTTTTAGCATCAAGTTGAGCTCTTCATCATCCAATTCTTCATTCTCTTCGCCTCCTTCATCGCGTTCATCGCTCTTGTCTTCCAGTAACGATCGTAAAAAGGCTTCACGGTCCTCCTCCGTACTACGATGATCAAACTTGCCAGCCTGGATCACTTTGCCATCAATATCCAACTTGTATTGGGCCCTCGCCAAAATGTTCTCCTCGATGGAATTCTCAGTGATAAGTCGGAAGATGTGCACTTCTTTGGTTTGGCCAATACGATGCGCACGGTCTTGTGCTTGCAAGTCTTGATGTGGATTCCTGTAAAATGTTGCATCAGCACGGTTGCCATGGATACCCCCCCTCTCTCCCCTCGTGTATCATACCAATCCGAATCAAAGATAATGACCGTGTCTGCCGTTTGTAAATTGAGACCAAGACCACCTGCACGTGTACTCAACAAAAAGACGAAATAAGGCGAATCAGGTGCATTAAAGACTTCCAAGAGTCGTGAACGATCATCTGCCTTTGTCGATCCATCCAGTCGTAAATGTCGATAGCCCCGGAATAAGCAAAAGTCTTCCATGATATCCATGATTTGTGTCATTTGGAAAAAGATCAATACTCGATGGCCCGTAGCTCGTAACTTGGGAAGCATTCGATCCAAAAGCTCAAATTTGCCCGACGTTCGATATAAAAGTTCGTTGCTGATTTTGTATGGATTGATCACACGTTCGACTTCTTCAAACACAAAAGGATGGTTGCATATCTTTCGAAGTTGCATGATGGTGTTGTTAAGACCCTTGATGCTTGTGCGACTAATAACAAAGATTAGATCATCTTATCGATACCCTCTTTTCATACTTTACATACCCTCCTCCTGTTCCACTCGTTGAATAAAGCATGCCGTGCTTTTTCATTTGCCAATAGAGTCGAGATTGCAATGCAGATAACTTGCACTTGATCACGCGTTCCACCTTATCTGGCAATTCAGCTTCCACATCCTTTTTCAAACGTCTCAAAAGGAAAGGTCGTAGCACCTGATTAAACCGCACCGTGAATACCAATGGTCCTTCCTTCCCTCCCTTATCATTCCTTTTCTTACCTTGTGTAAACGCTTGATGATAAGCAATTGCTCTTCTTCATTCAATTCGACCTTGTCTTGCACACCTTGGTTTGAGAAGGGGGTATTGAACCATTCCTCGAAGCTTTTGACACTGTTGAAGATGCGTGGCAGGATAAAATTAAGCAATGCCCATAGCTCTGGAAGGTTGTTTTGCAATGGTGTGCCCGTAAGGATAAGTCGATAACGTGAGGTATAGTACTGTCGAAGCACTGATGTCAACTTGGAATTGGTGTTTTTCATGCGATGACCTTCATCCATGATCATATAAGTCCACTTAATCTTGGATAAGGCGGGTCGATCTTTGATGATGTAGTCAAATGTTGTCAAGAGCACTTGGAATCCACCATGCCGGATCTGCTGCTTTTGAATCGATTTGCGAACTTCAGGAATGCCTTTGTAAACAATCTTGGTCACGGTGGGTGCCCACTTTTCAAATTCCAGTGCCCAATTAGCAATTGTACTAGTATCAACCGTGATTAGTAAATCCATGTCCACCTTTCCATCCTTAAAACATGACTTACGAAAGCGGCACAATGATAAGAAATGGTCCATTCTGTGCTTTCTTCTCGATCAAATACGTGATAAGACTGATCGTCTGAATCGTTTTTCCCAATCCCATCTCATCTGCAAGGATGCCATTCAATTTGTTGTTATACAAGGAAACCATCCACTGTAATCCTTTGACCTAGTGAAATGAGCGCATGAGTGTCATGCTTATATGCACACACGCGCATAATCATACTTACTTGATAGTCCTTGAGTTGACCTCCCGTCATTATTTTGGGTTGAGAAACGTTTTCCTGGATACGATGTGCCATCCTGAAATAGTCGATCTTATTTCCGGCCGAATCCTATTTAAAGAGACATTAGATTTCTTGCCTTGTTTTCTTATCCACTTGTTTTCTACTTACAGTGAGCATCGTTTCCTCATCGCCCTTTTCCTCATCCTCGGGTTGTAACAGGTCATGAACGGGATCGTTTTGTTGATCGACAACAGCACGTGTGAGTGATTCAAGATACGAGCCAGTTTGCTTGAGCAGCAGTGTCAATCGGGTATCCTTGGCTTCATCAATCAGCTTCATGTAGGCTTCTTCATCATCATTTCTCAATGCACGAATACGCTCCTTGGACCGTTTGTCGGCACGTCGTTGCTCTTCACGTTCAATATGTGCATGGTATTGGAGCATCGCCTTGCCCAATTTACCCATTCTACCCTGATATCCCTTGTGCCATCCAAGAAGATCTCGTCCATGGTTGCATACAGATTGCAAATAATCAAGGTGCCGCTGCTTTTCACGTTTCTCCTTATCCAAGCGCTGTTGCTTTTCAAGCTTCTCCGTCAACTTGGCCTCCTTCATTGTTTGTCGCATCATCTTGCGGTACGATGCACTGCCCACTGTTGTTTGTAATCGATTCGCTTCCTCGAATCCGCGAAGAATATCTCCTCTCAGCTACATAAACCCAAACCATGATGAATACCTAGGATAATTCCATCCACATCGCACATGTAAGAATAATACCTTGGTCTGCTTATCACGAAGTCGTAAGGCTTTTAATTTGATGATATCATGGATCTGATCATGGGAAGCGTTGTTCAGAGTGTTGTGGTAGTCGTGATCAATAAGATGGCCCAATGTGATGCTGTTGTTCTCATCATCCTTATGCACGACTTGATTCTCAAGCTGTTCATGATACTGCTTAGCACGATGCTGAATACGATTCTCACGCTCTTCGAATACGGTGTGTGGTCTGAGACCAGCTGGCATGGATAATGGTAGCAAGAGTTTCTGCTGTCGAGATGCGTGTGCATGCGATCGCTGAATGCCCACCAGCAAGTCATTGGCAGTAAGTCGTTCTTTGGGTTTGGCGTCAGGGAACTTTAGAGCACTCAATGCATGATGATCACGTTCTTGTCGATAGATGGCTTCCACAAGCTTCTCGGCCAATGCCTTCCGCTGCTCTTGGACCGGTGGTAGTGGCTCATCATTGTTGGCAAGTCCCATATTCTTCTGCAGTAAGCTGAAAGCTAACATCTGATATTGCAATGCATTGAACAAAGCAGTCGCTACTCGATACAGTCATCAGCATTTGGTATATGGAATATTCCATCCTCGTCCTCCTCCTACCTGATGAGGGTGCACCTTGCTGCTGCTGCTGTTGTTGTTGTTGTTGAACAAGTTGTTGCTGCAGAAGTTGAAGTTGTAGTTGCTGTTGTTCAGGCGTTGCTTGAGCAAGAAACTGTTGTTGAAGCATAAGTGTTTGTTGCTGCTGCTGTTGCTGAAATATCCGTAGCACTGCCATTAGTTGCGAGAACTCGTTTTTGCCGTCTTCTTTTTCGCCTTGAGCTTCCAATTGTTTAGCTCGCTAAGAGAACCAAAGCAACGAATGAATGGCTGTTGACTCTAAGCAAGAGAAAGAAAGAAATATACCTGAGCGATGACGTCTAGTTTATCTTTTGGCAGATCGATAATGCCTGGTGAGGATGAGGAGGCTGAAGGAGGATTCATGGTGGAGATCCAGTGATATTTGTTGTTGTATGAAGGTTGTAATGTCTGATAAGAAGAACATGAGTGAGATCTGAAAGAAGACAAAAAGAGAAAAAGAAAAAAGGGCGCGCTCGCACTACCTTCTTCCTCGCGCACCCAAAAAATACAAGTGAACCAGCAAAGATGAAAAAGAGACGGCCACCTGAAATTCCAAGTGGACTCAGCTCCTTTGCACCACCCTCCTACAAACCATTCACCGGAACTTGTCCACTGGTGACTCAATTCACATCTGACAGCTATTTCTACCCATCCAACCATTTCCTATTCTATTATCTTCTACCCACAGCATAGTGTATCTTATACACTACCTAATAAAGAAGTCTTGTTCTTCTTCTGCTAAACGTTTGCTTTTTTAGTCCTGTCTTGTTGTTGGGTGGTGGTATAAGTATCGTTTGCATATTTGTGTTTTTGGATCAATAAACACTTGGATCTATCGGTGACATATTCACTAGCCTTGTCGCTTTTATCTTCCAAGATGCCAGCATCAGAGCATTCACATCAATATGGATAGTCTATTAAAGCGATCGTTCTACCGATTTTTTGGCACCCCGATGGCGGCACTTTGCAAATGCAGCTACATCGAAATAAAATAAGGTTTTATTTTGTTAAAGGCTCAACATCACAATGACGATAAGACAATGAAAATAGGAAAGATAATGAGTGACCACAAAGACCGGTAAGCGGAGTACATAGCTCTTAATGATTGCAAGAAATGCGATATGTAGGCATCACCAACCCTTAGCAATCGATATAACCATATTAGGGACCAAGTGGCATTACGTTCCCATCATTTTAAACAAACCACTTGGTGTCCTCATCTCCCCATATCTATTACAAAAAGACTTGTCAGACCTTTATTAATACTCCAAAAGTGGTAGTGATATAGTGCTTTATGCGCAACTTATTGAAACATCTTTATTTACGTAATTGCTACTAGTAAGGTCGATATTGATGTTGGTTTCTAGCACTTTGAGATGCATGGATGGCACCACCACCGGATGAGCTACTACGAGGACTTCTTTCAGCACGAGATGATGAGCGATCACGATCCCTGGATTCATGTCGTGAGTCATATCGAGAAGAATCATGGTGTCTGGAAGATTCATGCCGAGATCTTCTATCGTCACCTCGAGATCTTCGATCATCGTATCGTCTATCATCGCTTCTTCGTTCATCACTGCGTCGATCATCTCGTCTGCTATCGCTTCGTCGATCGTCACCACCTCTTCTGTTGTCGTCACCATAATCACGTCTATCATGATGCTCCATATCGTCTCGGTATTCGCTATTATCGTCGTGGTGGCTACCGCTGCTGCTACCATTTCCACCACTACCTCCCATGCCGAAACCACCCGTATTGCGACCATAAAAAGCGTTTGGTGTCATACCATAATTACCACCATAACCCCCATACATGGCAGCAGCACCGTACATGTTTGTTGGTCCAAATCCATAACCAGGGCGTCCACCAGGGAAAGCTGCTGCTGCACCTGCATATCGTGTGTTGGGAACATAGGCTCGACTACTACCAGCTGCTGCTGCCAATGGATTATTCATCATGTTTTGTCGCATTTGCTTTGATTTTGGCATGGCTTTTTTCACCTCGATCTATAGAATTAAAAAAGATGATGAGTGATATGCTTGTGCATGCATGACGTGTGTGTGTGTGTGTGTACGTACCGTTTTGCCCTTGATGGCAAGATTAGGCTGGAGCAATGCTTCCTCTACACCCTTGCTATCCTCAAAAGTGATGAAACCAAATCCGCGTGGTCGGCCTGTTTCTCGATCTGTCATCAAGGTGGCATCCATGACTTTACCAAACTGCGTGAAAAACTCGCGGAATTCTTCTTCATCCACGTCAGGGGAAATACCACCCACAAAGATTTTTTCAGTCTTGTCTTGCTCTTCACGAGGAATTGCACGCTTGGGATCAATCTGATGAAGGTGATGATGTATTTATCATATAAACTATCAGCTCTATCGATATACGCTAGCCATGTAATAGTAGTATCTCTTACTCGTTTGCCATCCAAATAATGATCCTCGTTTACAATCTTGTCGATGGTAGCTGGATCTGCCATTGTAAGGAAGCCAAATCCACGAGAGCGACCTGTCGCTGGATCACGCATCACTACACAGTCCATCACCTCGCCAAACTGACTAAAATATTCCTTGAGTGATTCTACCAATTATCTAGTATGAGCCTTATGCTATCTCCTTTGTCATATCACAAATCGAAATGGAATCCAGAATATAAAATGTATGATGGATAATATGAAAATAGGTCGCTTACCATCGGTCGTCTCCCAATTGAGTCCTCCGATAAACATCTTTCTGTATTATATCAAATCATGCCATATACAAGAAATGAAAAAGAGAAATCGATTAACATATCTGTTCACCTAAGCAAGAGATTCTCCTAGCAAACTCTATGGAACATGATGCTCTATCTGCAGTGGATATCTACATCTTGTTTCCAACCACCAACCCCATCCATTCCATGCCTCTTCCCCTTCACCTCTTTTTTTTCCCATCCACCCCATCCCATCACATCCCATCACACTATACTAAATCACGACCACGACCACACTTACCCTTCATCTTGATTTGCTGCACTTGCAACGGATGGGGGTCCTTCGTCCACATTTTGCTGTTGCGGTTGTTGCTGTTGCTGCTGTTGTTGTTGTGTGGGTGATTGTTGCTGTTGACGGAATTGACGTTGCATCATTTGTTGAAGTTGATAAGGATTCATCATCATTTGCTGAAGAGCTTGCTGATACATGGCAAATTGATATGGATTGGGCTGGAATTGGCCCCAATTATTCATCATTGCCTGTTGCTGCTGTTGTTGTTGAAGTGCTTTGAGCATTTGCTGCTGCGGATTATTGTTACCAGAAGCGTCACCCTCGTCATCAGCTGCTGATCCGGCTTGCATGGCAGCACCTTGGCCTGAATTATTGTGATCGGAAGGGTCCATCATACCCATATTGCTTGCTGCTGTGTCGGCTTGACCCTGTGGATCGTTGCCTTGCATGTCCATGTGGGACCCATCTTGAGGCTCATCTCCGGAAAGTGCGTCTTTGTAGTCGGCATAGATATCAGTATTGCCATAGGCATCATCCTTTGCAGTGTTGTACACGTTATAAAGTTCGTCGTCAAAGTCGTCAGCCATATTTTTGTGTGGAGAGTGTGAGAATAAGAAAAATAAAAAAATAGGGTCCGTGTGGAAGAGTGTATGCGTGCGTGCGTGTGTGAGTGGGTGTGGGATTATAAGGTGCGTGAATGTAAATCAGAAACCACTATTCACAGCCCAAAAGCAGTCAACAAATTCGGTCTTTTCCCGTGTCGCGTCGCCCTTCTCTCTCTCTTTCTCTCTTTTTTCGTTTTCTTTTACCCACCAACTCCCCCTTCATAAATATATTAAGCATGACCAGTCAAAAGCGAAAGGTAACTATCAACCCTCTACATGGATATATCACGATAATACTGAATCTTACGCAGACATTTATATACTCGTTTGTATAGCTCCTCCTCGATACATATCGTGCCCTCGCAGAAAACTACACCACGTTGGCCAATCTACTGGAAGAGTCTCCTGATCTTGCCATCACCGATATCCCAACCACTTCTTCTAGCACTTCAAAACCCAAGAGGAAAAAGGCCAAGACAAAGCAACAGAATGTAAACAAGCCCAAAAGACCGTCATCTGCATATATCTTTTTCACACAAGCTCAAACCGAGGCCGTCAAAGAAGAACTAGGAGAAAGTTGTTCAATGAGGATGGTTTTCACGGAATTGGCAAAGAGATGGAAGGAATTAAGTCCCAAGCAAAAGGAGGTAAAGTGAGATAGAGAAGGGAATGCTGTGTAAAGGCACATGTTGATTGTTTTGGGATGCATAGCCCTATAACCGTATGGCCCGCGAGAGCAGTCAGCAATATATGAGGGAACTCGACGAATACTCGCAGCATATAGACGATGATGAATATGATGAGCTTGACTATGATGAGAACTCACAACACGATACCAGGGCAACGCGAACGAAGGGCAAGGGGAAACACATGGCTACGACCAAAGATACAAGTGATGAAGAAACGACCGACTTGTCAGATTTATCGGATTGAATGAATTAGATTAGATACCATGGTCAAACGAAATACTAATGATCTGCAATCCCAAAGTGATGATTGGCTGGATGATATGTATGCATGACCTCGCACAAAGAACCATGCCTGACAAACCAACCTCGGATCCATGCGCTTGATGCGTTTGTGTTACAATTGGATGACAGCACGCGTGTATGTAGACATTGGTTTGAATATTATTATTATTTAAAAAAGAAAGCGATTGGCAACATTAATAAGTTAAGGGGATGCGTTGTACTACTATCAGGTCAATGCTGTTGTTGGAGGTGATGGTGGTGTGGTGGTGGGTGCGGACTCTCGGTCAACAAAGGTTTCATGTTGCACATCAAGAAAAAAAAAGCAGCCTATTTTCCCCCCTTTTCGTCTTCACTGGTTTCAGTCAAACTCTACACCCATTGCTCTGAAATGCCCTCTCATATACTCACTTTTTTGGGCTTGGAGTCGACAGACACGTCCGCAAATATCCTTCAAGAAGGCCACAACTTGCAACCTAACCTCGACTGGCAAAATGTAGCCATTGCATCAAGTTTTATAGTTTTGAATGGTAAGCCTCCTCCCCTTGAATGGAACGAATCTTGAGAGCTCACCTCCTGTTGTCAGGTGTCATGTCACTTATTCTTGGGTTACGGTTGGAGAAATCGCTGATAGTGGCATCCATTCGTTGTCTTGTCCAGTTAACAGTAATGGTACGTTGATGATAGTAAACGTGATATAGGGCATAGTACTCATGACGTTATGCAATGCAGGGATATATTCTCGAAGATGTATTCAAGGCACGTCACCCAGCAATCATCATGTTGATGGTGTGTAAGTATCCTGAAACAATCACAGCATCATTTTCCAGATTAGGAAGCTAATTGGATCACAAAAGGTATCTTGATTCTGTTGGGAGCTTACGAGACGGTATACAACAAATGCAGATTATCATTTCCTGGCATGGTAAGTGTTCAATGCTTCATCCATGACATGATCTATATATTCATCCTCAATGATATGTAGTTCATGGCAGTTTTACTCTCTACGGCATTTTCCACGCTTTTGATCGGCATCATTGGTACTCGCTATACCCTGGAGCAGGTGCCTTTTTGGATACCAGAGACTTTTATCCCTACCATGGGAATGCTTCTTGGCAACATGATGAGCGGCATGGCGGTGGCTCTTAGCAGCGTCCTGACAAGCGTTGGCACTGGAAAGGAGCAAATCGAAACATACTTGGCATTTGGAGCAAGTCGCTGGGAAGCTGGACAATCCATCACAGTGGAAGCTGTACGATTAGCCATGTTACCAACCATCAACCAGATGTCGGTCATTGGGTATGTATATCGTTATATATGGAATTACAAGGTACTAAAATACCACGTGTACTGTTAGATTGATCTCGATCCCTGGAATGATGACTGGTCAGATCTTGGGTGGTGCCCCAATCATGGGAGCGGTGCGATATCAGCAAATCATCATGTTCCTTATTTCTGCTAGTACTGCATTGGGTGTCTTGATGGCAGTGGTGGTAAGCTTTATTTTGGAGATTCTTACGGACATGATGGGATACTAAATCAAAGTGATTGACAGGCATGTGTCAGAGTTATGATTGACAACAAGCATCGATTAAGGCCTGAAAAGATTATTCATGGCAAATCAAATGTATTCAGAGATCTGAGGAATCTTATCGTGTCATTGGCTCAATTGGTGTGTTGCATCCGAAAACACGAGGAAGACGATAATGACAGTGTTGAAGAACGCCGGCCACTCCTCGATTAAACCCCATTATGACTATATATCCCCAACCTTCATCATTCGCATATCATCCTGCATTAGACCTTTAGAACCAGTAAAAGCATCATTTAGTCAATATAAAAAAGGCAACTTTTTTTCTTGTCCTCCCACGCCTAAACATCGATCCATAGCAGCATTGCAAAGAACGTGCGTGTGAGCAACCAAATGTGCATCGGAGTTACCCAATGTGCTTTTTGAGTTGTCTTCTTTTTCTTTCCAGACGCGCCCCCCCAAACAGATCTCTTTGGTTTTCTTTTCCTTCTCTTTACCACCCCCGCTTCTCCCTTTTGCCTTTTGCCTTCCAATGTCCAATAATCGTTGACACATTTCTTTTGGCATTCTATTCAACAACACTCAGACAAACCAACTTGAGCCTTTCCACACCGTTTTGATAATGAAATTTATGTCTAAACAAGGATGCAAGCCAGTCCAGTTTCTCCTCCAGACGTAAAACCCAATACAAAGCAGCAAAAGCGGCGCAGAAGAAGACGTCAGCATCGCAAAAAGAAAAAACAAGAAGGGTTAGTTCCTAAGAAACCAACCCATCTCGACCTTACCGATTTGACAAGGTATGATGCCCTATCTCCTATACGTTTGCTATCCAAGTTTAACGCATCCATTCTATGCATAGCGAGGCATCAGCATTAGAACGCCAATTGGGAGAGTTACAAGCCCAGTTGAAAATCAACCATGCCAATATGCCAGGAAAAGAACAAGGTCGTCGTGCCAATGCCATAGCAGCAGAACAAATTACAGCCACCGAAGATGAAATCGATTATGTTCGCAAGAGGTAAGTAACATGATTATCCAAATAGATGCAAAACACTCATCATGGGATACAATAGCCTCAAATCCATCTATGGTCGCATCCTGACAGAAGATATCACCTATGCTGCATCCCATCACATTGAAGACAAATTATGGCGCTACATTTGCTACCCCAACATTGAAGAAGTTCGCAGCAAATTACGCAAGGTATGACAAGGAGATGATAGAATTGAGGATGACTTTTTGCTCACTGCGGCTGCTGCGGTAGTTGAATGGTGCAACTGATCAAGCGACTCGTGACCGATTACAAAAACAACTCTTGAAACGTATCGACAGCAATTACAAGTTTTATCGAGAACTCAACACCAAAATCAAGGCAGATCATCATGTCGACCTCAAAACCATTGGAATCGGTAAGGCATTCATCACCCAGCATTGATGGGATGCTAATAGCCACTCTGCCATAGACTTGTTTCGTCAAACAGGAGACGACCAGATTGCCATCATCCTTCAATCCAACTACATATGTATGGGCGACATTGCTCGATACCGTGCCTCTGCTGTGGATAAGCAATCAAGTGGCGAACAATGGAAACTTGCCAAGGAATGTTATCAGAAAGCAGCCGAAGTCTATCGCTTTAGTGGCAAACCCTATTCACAACTGGCACTCGTGTCCATTTCCAACGGCAGTGTAATCGATGTTGTATGGTATTATTGCATGAGGTAAGACACAAGCAGCAGCATGGATGGCAAAAGATAGCTCATGGATGGTTCTAGTTTGGCCATGAAACACCCATCCACAGTTGGCCGAGACAATCTGCGTGCCTTTTATTCCAAGATCCGCTTCTCAACTCAAAAGGAACCTGATGTCAAGAGTGGCACGAAGCTCATATCACATTTTGTTGAATCATTTCTCCAATTACATCGACAAGTCATGTTTGGTGGTGAGGAATTAAGGTATATATATATATATATTTATGTTTGCCATTTTTGAATACAATGAAAAGCTAAACAATGATGACCATTATACTAGCTCATTGAATGTACCAGCTTCGTTACTTGATACAGTCATTTCCAATGTGATTGCTACCGCCACAGCCGAAGATGAATCATCCGATGACATTCCAAAAGTGATCAGCTCCACACTTCACGTATTGAAAAACATGCTGACTCGTACCACCGTCATTCTTGTTATCACCATTTGGCATCTTGGAGAACGAATGAAAAGCAAAGGTATATAAAAGAGACATCAAAGTAAAGCATGTGGGTCCTTATATATCATTGGATTAGGCAACGCATCACAATGGCCACAGCTCCAATCAGCACAAATGCGTATCTTGGAATATGGGTTTAAGATTTTCACGGATCTTTTGAAAGCGGTCGAATCAGCCAGTCATGCCAAGGACAAGATGAGTGAAGAAAAATACAATCGATTGAGCTATATGGTGGATTATGCGTTATTGTCAGGCCTCTCCATCTGGTGCACGTTCCTTGCCAACAACATGCACGTGATTTCCCAATATTGTACGAGCACTGATATGCGCGGTGCACGCGATAATGAACGCCGTACGCTGGTAAAGGCGATCCAAGCGTTTTCTTCTTGTCTTATTGCCCATCCCATGTTCCCTGATCCTGTTATGCACGTACTGCCACCAACCTATCCAATTTCTGAAGATCTCACTTTACTTGGTGTTGTCCCTTTCGCTCGATTCCATGGGACAGTGGACTACTTTAAAGAAGTGGATTACAGTGAAGCGGATGAAGCAAGTGTGGATGCAAGGCGTAATATCCGTTGGGGCCGTGTACGTGAATTGATACGCAAGATTGCAGAGTCCACGGTAAGCTAACTAGTGATCCATGCGTGTATGGGTATGTGAAGAAGCTAACTAATCTTTTATTCACAGGCATTTGATTTTGTGCAATACAACAAGAATGAGCAAAAGTATACTGTACTCGATGAAAATGCAAAGGTAACGTATTATCAGGCAACCAAAGATATGCGGGTTACTGACACTGGAGCTTTTGCAGCGTCAACAACAGAATCGATTTATGAAAGCTTTGGCGACTCAGAGGTTGATGGAGCAAGTATCATCCTTGGAAAAGAATGTGAATCGCATGCACTTGTCAGCTGGACTTCCGCCTAGTGGCAAACCAGAAGTATACACGGTCGTATTGGATGTCACTGCCTTCTTGGATGGTCTCAGTAAAGTGAAAAAGTGGGCCAATCAAACACTCAACCCCAACAATCGTACCCAAGGCAGTATTCTCGAAGTCATTGTTCCTCTCGAAAGTAAGCTGTCAATGATGGATCATTGTGTGTTTCCATGAAACTAATTTTTTTTCTTTCCTTTTGCCCTTCAGCCATCGATGCCTTGGATTTCCACAAGAAAGGATCATCACATATGAATATGCAGGCGCGTGAGTCGATTCGCTACATTGATCAACATTTGGCCGAGGAGAAGCCTACCAATGCATCGTATATGCGTACACAAAAGTTGAGCGAGCAATTGAGTGATTGGGCCCAAGCTGAGGATTATTGGATTGGAGAAGAATCTCGTGCCAATATTGTCGACACGCTATTATCAGATGATGAGGATGAAGAACAGTCTGCCAATCCAGCTGATGACTCTGATGCCGAGTCAGTTGCAAGTGAAGAATTATTCAAGTCTCGACGACGACGTGGTGGTGGTGAAGATGAAAGTTCTGAAGAAGAAGAAGAAGAGAGCTCTGAAGAAGAGGAAGAAGAAAGTGAAAGCGAGGATGAATGTAGCCAAGAAGACGATGAAGATGCCGAAGAAGACCAACCTATCGAGTTCAAGCAAGTGCCACGAGCCTACATTCCTATTATCAGCTGCATGCTCTATTATCTCAAGGAACATTTGGTGCTAGTGACCAATGATGAAAACTTGGCATGGTGGGCTGAGATGTTTGGTGATCCCGAGACAGGACGACGTCTCTGTGTCAAAACGGTGGATGAATGGGATCAAAGTGTCCGCAACATGAGCTTCGGCAAAGCATATACACATTCTTGGAAAAAGAGATAGATCTTTTTTATTTGAACAAGGCGATATGTATTTAAGCCTTCTTCAAGGCAGCAGCGACAGTAGAGTTGACGGCAACGCGACGCTAAAGAAAGAGTAATAATCATCAATGATCCATCCCAATTCAATAAACAATCTTTATATATATTTACCTTGTTCTTGAGCTTTTGAACCTTGAAACGATCAAAGTCAGACAAGTTGGCACGAACTTGGCGTTGAGCAAGCTTTTGAGCCCAAGCAGACTTGGCCCAGGTGTTAAGAGTGTCGTTCTTCTCGAGGCACTTCTTGACAGTGCTTTGACCAGCGTTACGGGGAAGACCCTTGACAACGAGGTTGGTGAGAGTCAAGTGACGGAGAGTCCAGGCTTGACGAGCGACACCGGTGGTGGGACCATCAATGAGGACCTATAGCAGTTATATATGAATTGCTGCTGCTGGGTATGTATGTATGTGTGTGTTGTGCGTATCGATTGGAATGGTACTTACACGCTTGTGGTCGACAATGTCAATAATGACAGCCAACTTGTTGTTGTTGAGGAGGACGACACGGCCAACTTCGACTTGACGCTTGAAAGAACCTTGCTGTAATGGCCATTGACAATGGAAGAAAAATTGGCAGGTGAGTATCCATCTTTTCCATCAATCCATCCATCCATTCTTTTACAATAACATCCATCCATCCTTCATTGCGCTATCCTTCACTTGTTCACATCCCTTCACCCATCCATAACTTGTACTTACCACCATGGTGTATGACAACTAGAAAAGGGAGGTCGCCTGGGTTCACATCCTCTCAGCTCTTTTACCGGACAGCTTCCAATTGGCTGATTTTGCCTCAGCTCTTTTTCCTCGTCCCCGTGCCTGGGTTCACGCATGAACATTGGGGATCCTTTCACATATTCATTCATTAGCCACATTTACTCCAAAATGAAATTGAGTCTTCTATTATCATATATTTTATTCTCTACTTTATAATAAACTACTAGCTCATTGATTCCACACCATGCCTTCTATCCAATCCAAAAGTCAATTACAATAAATATATGTACGTGATGAGCAAAGACGCTTTATTAAAGATGAAAGGAAGAATGAATATGTTTAGTTCATGGCCTGAACGAGCTTGTTGATGTGCTCCTCACGGTTGCCATAGTCACCACCCTCGATGAAGTGGTTGAACTTGCGAGTGTGCCACATGTTGTTGGGGTTGGAGAGCTTGAAGGGCCACAAAAAGTTGTTGGCTTCCTTAAAGTGGGGACCGACGGTAGCAATCTCGTGGATCAAATCCTCAACACAGATGATGTTGTACTTGCCAAGAGCAGCCTTGATAACGGCGTTATCGTGGATAGGGATACGTTGGCCGTTGACCTTGGCGTAACCACGCTTGTAGATGACTTCACGGATGGTCTTCAAGTTGGGGTAACCATAGGTGACATAGGGTTGGATCAATTGAAGCATCTCACTGGTAGCCTTGTTGAGACGGATGAAGACACCATTGTTGATTTGCAAAAGACGGAACAATTGCATAACCTTGCGAGGCTTGGGAGGGATGTTGTTGATACCACGGATACGGACAACAAAGACAAGCTTGGGTTGAGCAGGGACATAGTAGTTGCCGTTGGACTTGGCTTGACGACGAAGAGCAATCTCCTTACGTTCAGCAGCCTCGTACTCCTTGGCGTACTTGCGAGCACGCTCAAAGATCTCACGGCGGTTGGCACGTTGGGCCTATTAATTCCAAATAGCATAGGTTAGATGATATGATTTCCCAACAACAACAATATATATCATTGTGTGCACACATAGATGTGAATCCGCCACTTGGTGCTTCAGCCCCGAAAGATGGTTAACAGTTGACAGCATCGCTCCATCGCTAGTCGCTTGGGTTTGATCCCGGATATCATCATAGTGCAATTCAAGAGTACACACACATACGCATGCACACAATGATACTTGTATATATCCACCCCACCAACACTTGCCTTCTTGAGCTCAGCCTTCTTGGTGGCAGCAGCTTCAGCAGCCTTGGCATCAGCCTTGTTCTTCTTGAGAAGAGTCTCAGGGACCTGAACGTCCTTGACAGTGGGAACGGAGCTATACGAATTCGTCAGTAGCTGATACGTTGACAAGATCAAAGAAGAAAAAAAAAGTCATAAAACGCGCATTCAAGGCCCATGGTACGACATTGGGATCAACACGTCAAGTAGGAATCGCACACCCCCATTTTCGTTGAATGTTGAAATAGTCGACACAATGAACCGAATGTACGTTTGAAAACGATAAAGGCAAAAGTGGGAAAAGAGTGGTTGCCAGGGAGACGAGCTACTTACTAGGCGACCATGACCGAACTGGGAAAAAGAGGAGGAACTCACTCACGAAAAACTCTTCCGCTACAATAAAATTTTCGCTTTCGCAGTCGCAGTATCGGCAAATCAACTCTTCAGGCTGCTTCTCCTCCTTTATTAACGCCGATAGACACACATCCATATCACTTTTAGAAATATAACATTTGCAAAGATCATATCATTTATAATAAAAGATAACTCAATTCTCGAGAAAATCATTATAAATCATGAGGTTTGGTGTATCACGAGGGATGTTTGTAAGCATGTTGCGAGTGGCAGTTTTGAGGATCTTGTCCTTGATGACCTTGGGGGAGACATCATCGCCCTTTTCCATGCTCAAAAAGTACGCAGCGAGACCAGCCACATGGGGAGATGCCATGGATGTGCCTAAATGCATCATATAAGTTGTATATCATACAAAGGATTCAGCATTGTATGGTACCTGAGATGGTGTTTGTGCCATAGTTGCCGTTATTCCATACAGACATGATATCTTGGCCAGGAGCAAATACATCAACGCAAGGGCCATAGTTTGAAAAGTAAGCACGTTGATCACGTAGATTGGTCGCACCCACAGTGATAGCTTGCTCTGCAGCGGCAGGTGAATATTGACAGGCATCACGACCATCATTGCCGGCAGCTACTGCAAATACAACACCACTCTCCACAGCCTTCAATTCCATGCAATGTTAGTGTTATAATAAAATATGACTTGCATAATATGACACATACGCTATTGACAGCTTGATCCAATGCACGTGATTTGCCACCACCGAGACTCATGTTGGCAACTGCACCTTTATACCGAGCACCATTCTTTTTAGCTTGTTCTCGATCAGCACGGCTCTTTTCAATAACCCAGTTGATGCCTGCAAGCACATCTGAGTTGCTGCCGGAACCTTGAGCACTGAGAACCTTAACAGCGACCGGCATAGCTTGTTTGGCAACACCAAAACGACGACCTGCAATGGTACCTGCACAATGTGACCCATGACCATTTCCATCTGTGTCACCATCGCTTGCAAAAGTGGCACCCCAAGAGGCTCGACCTTCAAAATCAACATGATTGATGTTGATACCGGTATCAACAACAAACACATTGATACCATCACCGCCGTTTTCATCATGCGGATACTTGTTAAAAGTCCACAACGAAATACCACGCCGATGGGAAATACGTGCCAATCCCCAAGGAGCATTGCGTTGAAGCTCAGAGGCATACACCATCGAATCATGTTCCACGTAGGCTACCTCAGGTGAACTGCGTATTTGTTGAATCATGGTGGGCGAGAAGCGACCTGAATATCCTTTCCATCCATTCTGATGGTACGTTTGGCGGATGCCCATTTCCATGTCATCAAGAAGCTCCTCGTCAATGCTGCTACGCTTCATCTTGCTGAAATTTGTTACCCAGTGGCAGTGTGCATGAGCATCCACATGGTCTTTCAGCACGATGATATAGGAATCCTTGATGATCTCGGTGTCAGAAGAACGATACAAGGGTGCAAGCAAGCCGTCATGGCTGTTATCGCCGCCACCAATACCACGCCATGGATCAAAAAAGGTTGCTGGAATCGAGGCTGCAGCTGCTACGGTCGTACTGGCAGCTAAAACAAGAACGGATGAAGCAAAGATGGATATGTTGACCATATTGTTTTAGGACAAACGAAATGAAAACAAGTTAAAGATTAGTGCCCTTTATATAGGTTGCTTCTTCCATTCCAGAACAAGACCCATTCAACTATACTAGTGTTTCATGTTGTCTTGAAACATCAGGGTCAACAACCATGGTTACGGTTTTCAGGTGACAGGTTCTTTTTCTTTTACTATAGCCTTTCATTGTTGCAAATATTGGAAAGAGCATATATATCATATACCCACCTCAATGCTTCTTCTAGAGAAAGGACGCCATTATAAAGAAGGAATCGACAACTGACAATCACTCATCAGTTACCTGTCAACGATATGCAATGATCATGTGTGGGAAAACTAGGATGGATATAATGGTGTCATGGTTGATATGCAGCAAAATGAAATATACACATGTTTTCGCTTGTGGTAAGTGGTCTTCAGGCTTCGAGTCCTTCTCAGCAAATTATGCTCTGCGCTCGCTCTTGCCCCCATGCGTCCTTTGACAAGCACATTCTGTCTCCTCCATATTATCTTTTTGGCATGGTATCGATGGTCAATGTCACCAAAAAGGGATTTCCCGATTCTTTTCCTTGGTCTATGTAATGTTGTCCTCCTCTTGCAAACGTACGAGGTATGGATGCGGATCATTATATTGCTATAATTTGTAAGCGGTTCGCTACTCAAAGACATTTCACTATACAAGCTAAAACAACAATGGGTACTCTACAAAGGATGCATCAAACAATGAACACAAATCATAAAGCAGCGAAGAGCTGCCATGATTACACGACAAAGACCATCCAATCCATGGGATTCTCAAGACCTCTCTTCTTGACACGTATCAAGCGATGTTGATGACATGTGCGATAAAGAAAAGGCATGCTGGGGTGGCAAGCATGCGGCCACAGACATGAGAATTATCCACGCAAGAAAAGGATGCCGTGATTGGTCAACATCTTGGCATACTAGGTCGAACGAGCTGCAAAGTCAACAACCGATAGATCCACGCGAAGCCCTTTTGCAGGTGGCATAAATGGGCATTGTTTTCATTATTTGAGCGTTGGATGCAAGTAGCTGCACAGCATTCTTTTTTGATTGTTTATTGACCCAGCCTTATTGTGTTGTTGTTGTTGTTGTCTTATTGACTGAAGCAAGCCAAGTATCCTTATCAGGTGCTGCCATGAATGAAATATGCAATATTACATGTGCATGTGTGGTGATGTTCCAATGATGATGCCCACAGTTGTATCCAACCAAAAGTCAGTGCGCAGCCATAATGGTGATGGAGAGGTGGTGACGATGATGGTGTTGATGACTCGGGCAAGATGAAAATCGGACTGGGTGGATAGCCACATTCGTTGTTGCTGCGAGACAGAAATTAGGTGCATGCGTTGCATGCGTCGTTATGTGCACATGACTTGTTTGCGTTGCATCATGCTGCTGCTGCTTGGAAGAGGAACCTAGACCATCACCACTTTTTTGCATGGTCCGTTCATCGGGATATCCATTTTTGCTCGATAAGGTTTCACAAGCTGAGCCTTATTATTTCATGGTCTCGCTTGGTTGTACACACATCCACTCACACACGCATTTTGATTATGCTCAACCACGATGATGTATCACACAACGGCAACCTTTAATCCGAATATACAGAATTGATTGTTTGAAATAGTGTTGAGGTTTGGGGGTGGATTAAGCTTGTATGATGATGATGATGAAATGTTGCCATCATCCAACTCGGACACCGCTGCGTGTATGTGTCAAAGATGATTGGTGGTGATAGTAAGCTTATGCCTCAAGCCCGACTTGGTATCGATGGAGAGATATCCTTTGATGGTCCATTAATAGAGTATATAGTAAGCGATATGGATAGGTAATACATACATCAAGCTTATGAGATATTACCCAAGGGTGTCATCATTATTGTTGAAAGAACAAGGGAAAAAGAAAGACATCTTTCGGAGCAACAATGCAGTTCATGCAATAAGCATCGTCCTTTACACTTCACTTTACCGAAAATCTTATCCCCAACACTATGCCTGCCGTCGTTGGAATAGCTTGGACAGTGTATGGCATTGTCACTGCAGTACGTCTTTAATGTTCATTTCATTCCTTCAATGGGCAACTAACAACTTGGGCATTAGAGCCTCTTCTTTTTCAGCGTTGGATTCACACGCTACTACCAGCACAAACGAGAATCAGAACCATTTGCAACCATTGTCACCATTCTGGCGCTGACCTTGGTGCTTGCAACACTAGCACTTGTACCCATCGATATCTTCCTTGTATCCTCAACTGTGGACTCTGATACGGGCATGAAAAAGTCTTGGGCCGATCCAGATACTATCTTTTGGATGACGCTTACCGTGCAGATCGTTTATTATGGTACGTAAACTAATGCATATACATATGTGTGTGTTCTTGTACCAATATACAACCTATTGATATAGTGTGCTATGGCTTGATTGCATTCTTCATCTTTTTCCTTATCCCATTTGCTTACTTTTACTACGAGGAATATGACGAGGACCAAACACGACGGCAACGAGCGAGCAGTGCCATGCGATATACGTCATTCTTCATTGTTATCTCGGTCTTATTGTTCTTGTTTGGATTATTCGTCAAGCCAAGTCATAGACCACCCAAACTTGATCTCGATTGGTTGGAGAAGCTATTGACAGAAAGCAGTAAGTGAATGTGCATATCATCTATATCCGAGTTGATATTCATTGGGGTGTAATAGATGGAGAAAAGTCACTTTCCTTCTTGGTTGCCTGCCTATTCTTTCTCGGGATGGTGGTCTTTGTTGTTTACACAGTGAGTAAATGGTGATATGTGTGGGTGGGACAGCATCAAAATGATCGCCTGTACCAGGCAAGCCCAGTTTCTTTGTGCGAGTATTGACACGATTCGGCGAAAACTTTGTGATCTTTTAGGCACCTGGATTATCTATTCTGCCATTCAACTTGATCAAAGGACGTCGTCGCATTGAAGCTGAAACCGAAGATGTGGATAATAGCCTGGCAGTGAACCGTGAACGCCAACGAGAAATTCAAGCTCATTACGCAGGGACCAACAAGCCGATCAGTAGCCGTGACCAGCGTGAGCTCGATAATCTGGATGATGAAGAAAGGTACTGTGTGCAACCAACGCGACAGCTTGATACTTGTGTGACACTCATGTGGCACGTACCATCTCCATGTGTATCTTTTTAGGATTTTGACACGACGTATGCGAACCATTCAAGAGGATCAAGCTAGCGTTTTTCATCGTATCTTACGAGCACTAAGGCCATTCGAGGTAGGAAGCTACTGTACAGCAGACAGATGCAATGTAACAGGCGGAATGATTAACATGCTGCAACCTTTTTTTTTGTTGCTGCGTTTAGGTGATAATTGGATTGTTATTACTCGTATTGACACTGGTCCTGGTGGCTTCGATTTTCTTGACCATGTGAGTAAAAAATCTGTGGAGTTATTGAAGCACAAAGAAAAACTAAATTGATTTGCATGCAATAATATGCAAGTGTGGACAAGATTACTTATTCCGTATGCGGCAACAAGTGTGGATACATTATCAGCCATCCGGATCTGTTCAACCCGATCAACTTTATTTTGGTGGAGCTTGCAAAGGTGTTTCCGCTTGATTATGTTTTCATGGTGCTTGTGGTCGTGTATTTCTTTATGGCTACCATGTCGGGTATCATCACCATTGGCGTCCGATTCTTGTGGGTTGCACTGTTTCGTATTCGCAAAAGTGCACCCATGCCACAGGGCTTGCTTTTCGCGTCGGTGCTCCTTATGTTGGCTCTACTCGCGCTCAATTATTCTCTCACAGCGGTAGTTGCGCCTGGTTATGCTCATTTTGGAAGTCAGGTTTATGTAAGTGAATTTGAATGTCATGAGACGATTAAGAATATGTGCTGACATGATTGCTGCAGTGTAATTATACGGAAGGAGGTCAGCGGGATTGCAGCGAACATACGGAGAAAATCGTGCCGTGCGATATTTATGCACCAACTGGTAAGCAGTGTAGAGAAATAAAGTTGACGATGGGAGATGTGTATTTGAAGCTGCAATGCAAAGATCCAACTAACGACATTAACTCTTATAGAAATTTGCACGCCGACGATTGCATCGACTTTGATTGATCGGATCACGGTCAACACGCCGTTCTTTGGTATCGTCTTTTACTACTCACAGTGGGCGTTTGTTGTGATCTTTGTACTCGGATTCATCGTGGCACTCTTCCGACAACCACGCGACAATGCTGATGTGGATTCAGAAGACGTGGAGCAAGAAGAACAAGGCTTATTGGAACGCAACGCAAGACATCATTATGGAGGAGCAAACACTAGCACCAATAACACATGATCACACCCACCCACCCACATTTACATTTAATGACATAGTATATCACGCACGTACATACACCCACACAATCAGCGAATAATAATTACGGATCTCACGTCATGCGTTTGTTGCATTTTGAGCTGGTCAAAAGTAGTGATGGCTGGGTCTGTGTACATGCAGAGTAGGTTCCTTTTCGGAAGCAAGTGCCGCACATTGCCAAGCAAACAACTATGCCCGCTACTCTCTTTTTAACGATGCAATCTACGCATGCATATCACGATGCTGAAATGGTATATGTGCAAGTAGAGTAATGCGCACAGATAACAAATCATTGGAGAGCCTTGCTGGTAGCACAACGTCTTGCTTGGGGGGTTACATGGATTAAAGAGAGATTGGGGTAGCACCCGTGTATGTGTGTGCGTGTGTGTGCTATATATGCGAGTGCATGCACTACGATCGTCTCTAATAGCAAATGATGGTACGACGCATGCTCGAAACCAAACATGGTAAAACACATGAAAAAAAAACTAGAATATATGCACGTCCAGCTCACAGCTTTGCTCTCGTCGGCCCGCACCTTCCAAAAATACATATAAAGAGAAAGTCACCTTGCAGCACACACCCATTCTCCTCTCTCTCTTTCTTCTTTACTTTGAACAATCAATCAATTCTTCTTCACTTGTTGAGTTTGCTTTAAATCACTCCCACACACAAATCAATATGGATCACTATTTTGCATCACCCAGCTTATCACCACCTTGGCTCCAATCCCGAAAGCGTCGTCATTATTTGGAGAGTGACAGTGACGATGAAGAAGAAGAGCAAGTTGACCACAAGCTGCATCACCAACAACAGTTACAGCAAGCACCAGCATGCTTTGGGGCACCAGCATCACCTATTGAGCAGTCGCATCATCATCATCAACTGCATTACCCATATCAGCAACAGCTACCGCACCCGATCCTTACAAGTAATGGTGGTGGCTACCACATGAATCCCATTATTGATTTCAGCGGGTTCTCGTATGGTGCATTGTTCAGTCCTGTTTTATTCCCGCCGGCACCACCATTGCCAGTGATCAGCAGCAGCAGCACTACAACCAATAACAGCACTGCAAGTGCAAACACTATGATGCCCCCATCACCACCTACCACAGTGTCCTATATACCATCGTCTTTGTCTTCCACTGCACCATCGCTTCAAACCAATATAGGCGATGCAAGCGAATCACCATCATTATCCATGGATACTCGCTCACCATCTCCATTGTCGTCATCTTCTGCTGTTGCTGCTACTGCTGCAGTGGATGGATCTGAACCAATTTTCCATGCCAAGCCATCAACAACAGCACCAGAATCATCACCAGCAGCAAAGCCTACACGGCGAAAAACTACCAAATCCAAACGAAGCAAGACATCATCATCATCCAACAAGGAACGCAAACACGCAGGTCGTAGGGTATCACCGGAATCTCCTGATGACACTGAGCAACGTATATTCAAATGCACTGAGCCTACATGTGGCAAGCTATTCAAGCGATCAGAACATGTCAAACGCCATTATCGATCGATACACTCCAAGGAAAAACGTAAGTTATACAATGAAATGGGATGATGGAGGAGGAGGATGGGACATCATGTCATGTGGCCAAAAACAAGTTGAGACTTACATGCATCCGTATTTCATTCTTAGCCTATGAATGTCCATACAGCACATGTCTTAAACGATTTTCACGATCGGATAACCTTAGTCAACATATTCGAATCCACCGACAGCAAGTACCTAAGGATGCTATGTACAAACAAGTTCCAAGGACAACTGACGACGCAACTACCACTACTTCTTCATCTCAACGATAATGGTGGTGGATGATCACATACTACACAACAAACATATATGCCGTTCCTTTTTTCCTTTTTCTTTGTCTCTTGCCCATTATGCTTTGCCAGTATACTCTTCTTCTTCAAGTGCTTTCTATATCGCGTGTACAGAATAACAACCGTACCTTCCTAATTGTATAGTGAATCTTCTACATCATCATCAATGACGATAAAACGATGCATGCATCTTTTTCTCCTCTTTTTCTTTGTTGACTCTGAAATCTTGCATACATGTTGTTAGCTGTAATGGTGGTGACGGCGGTTGTCGTTTGCTGCAATGGTGATCAATTTATCTTTCTTAATCAGTAGCACCTATCATTCCTTGCCACAGTGAAAATGGGTGCACTTTAATGAAGATTGTACTTATACAAGATGATCACGGTATGTGCCTTTATTATCGTTCACATGATCCCTTTTAAGAATGGGTTATAAGTTGTCTTTGCAATATTTATCAAGCATCATATTTACGGCTGGTCATATGGGTACATGGCTCATTTTTAGAGATCTGGGCAACGAGGATCAGTTCAAACAATGAAAACAAGATATCACCAAACTTGAGTAACCATGGATGACATAATTTATTATAGGCTGACCACCTTGTCGGATGTAAGACCATCATGGCAAAGAAGATGATGCGCGTATGAATTAATCGTGGGTGATGAAAAGCCATCATTCAGCAGCGGTGATACCTGTTCCCATGACAAAAAGGTCCTGTTAGGCTGTGGCTCGAAAGACACTATATCCAATATTGAATGACGTCGTTTAGTGGAAAGTACAGTAGCAGGATCAACAAGGCCTTAGTTATTTGTATTGTATTTCAGCACGTTATCGTATCTACACACTTGGGATGGCCCAAATTGCACTAATCTAAAGGCCTATTATGTGTGCTCCTAGCGCATAAAAAATCTATTGCCTGGCAGCATGCATTTACAACAGCTATGGTTACAGATTCAAGTGTATATATAACGTGGAACACTTTAATGACGATTGACTTTGGATCAAGTTCTACCTGCTCGATCCTCTTATGGCTGTCATTGTTCGGGTAAAGCTGAGTCAATTGAAAGGCGTTCATGACGTGCGTGTACACAGAATTACTGAAGATCCAATTTGGAAGGAGAAAAAATTACTTTTGCCAATGCTATGAATCCAGATTATAATATGCTAAATAGCATCGATCACAAACAACCAAGAGAAAGATGCCGGTATAGATCATAAAAGCGGTGTGCTATTACTTGCAGCGCGAGCAAAGCAAGGACATAAAAATGTACTTTCCTTTTCTGGTATGATGTGCGTGTCAAGCTATGTTATCATGCCCCCTATTATCCTTCATTTAGGATTTCTTTCCTCGTGTTCCAATGTTCAGATCCAACAACAGCTGAAAAGAACACGATAGGGTAAGGGCCAAGAATAGCATGCAGGAGAAAGTTACAAGCATACAGAGACTGTTTTTGAATGATGCATGAGGTGTTGGTAGAAGAAGCAAACATGGCAGGCATAAAACCTAATTTTGCTGCATACGCTAGACTTGTTGTAGGTATCAGTCAAAGTAGCATGTACGGTAGCATGCCAAATGTATATAATCTATGAGCCCCCGCACAAGGTGTGGTTTAAGCGATGTATGTAGCAGAAAGAAAAAGCAAGGAAGCAAGAAAAGGGGAAATGGTCAAGAAGGTTGTTTGATTATGCATCTAGCGACATGATTATCGTTTCCATAGCAACATTGTTGTGCTGTCAATTGTTGTTGTTTTCTTGTTGACAGGTTGATGGTGTGAGTTAAATAATGATAGGTGTATGATGGGATGGATATGTAGAGAAGGGGAAGATGGCCAAAAGCAGTTAAACTTTGGATAAGTGAGGCGCGTGTGGGGCAATGGGGTTATTTCGGGTAAAGGCTGATGGGCGTGTGTACTGGTGCTGCTGCTGTATGAATGCCGGGGATGAATAAGTTTAACCAAGCCCGCCTTTTGCTACATTACTTTCTCTCTTCTCTCTCTCTTTTCTTTCCCCTTATTTGTACACGCTCTCGAACAGACGTTACTGCACCAAGAATATCCTCTTTCTCTTTCTCTTTCTCTCTCTCTCTCTCTCTCTCTTGCTTTCCTCGTTCACGCGCATTCACATACGTTCTGGTCATTCCACCTTTATCGCATACTCTAACCGACCAGTATGCAATCCGGCACCTGTCAACCCACCATACTGACACTCCACGATGCCGTAACCGATTCTCCGGTTTATCGAGCCAATGCACTGCACTTTGACGAGCAAATTGACCTCTTGGAAAAGTGGCTGGAACAATTATCAAAGCACTTGAAGTTGTATACGGATAAGCTCAATAGTAAGTGACCTTTTCGGTGGACATGTTTTCCCCTTGGTAACCTGTTTTTATTCCACTCTTAGAATTCAATCTCGAGACCAACAACGTTTGCAAAAAGGCTATTCCTGTGGGCATCGATAGTGCCTTGATTGGTAAATAGAGGGAGATGGGATAATGGAATGGTATCCAGAGATAATGACACCATGCTTGTGTAGACCCCAATTTTACGGGTGCTGTCATACGAAGTTTCTCTGATGCTTTGCAGACAAGTTTGGCTTTCAAGACAAAGCTTGTAAGTGTATAACCGTGAAGGAGAGGTATGCTGGGATAAGAGATCTCATTATCTGTTGTAGGTAACCGACCTTGAAGACAATTTCATACAACCGCTTTTGCGATTCGTCAAGACACATTTGAAGGAATTCAAGGTACGTGGACACTTAGCATAATAGCATGGTTTACCTTGAGCTTACACTGCACATTCTGCATCATTTTAGGAGTTTCGTAAGCAGCACGAAAAGGCATTGGAGCGGTACGAGGCACAGTTGTACAAGTATACATCACAAAGTAAAAGCAAGGAAGCATCGGCTGTCAGAGAAGAAGCCTTCCGCTTGCACGAGGCACGTAAAGCATATGTGCGTATGTCAGGACAACACGTTGTGCGTATTCTTCAGTTCCGATCACTTTTGGAGCACTGCCTTGTCGACAGCTTCTCTTCTGCAACTTTGGCTCATTTCCATGACTTTGATGGTGGCAAGCAAGTATGGGCTAAACTCGACTCTAGCTTGGCAGCATGGAAACAATGGCTCGTGGATGTAAGTTGTTTTTATACATATACATATCCAAGATAGAATGCTCATTAATGCTTCTTTTGAATGATGTATAAAAAAAAGGATCGGAGCACATGCGATTATCAGTTGCACAGACTCCAAACAGCTCGCAAGCAGCTCGAGGCTGAATATCTCCAACAAACCCAGCCACTCCGCGATTTGGATCGATATGGTTCCTCGGCAATGGTGCCGTTGTCCAACAATCGCCACTCTCTTGATTTATCCTCCATCGATGACAGCAACAACAAACCTACATCGTGTAACAAATGGGGCTATCTTTATACTCGTGTATCCCGTATGACATGGACACGCAAGTTCTTCTTTTTACATGATGGCTATTTCGGTACATGCTTGGTCAATCCTAAGCTCAAGGGTGCCATCACAGTCGGTGAACGTGTCTCGGTGCTTCTTTGTGATATCAAACCTGTGACCGATGCTGCAGATCGTCGATTCTGTTTTGAAGTCGTGTGTGTACAACAGTAAGTGTGTGATCTCGTTTATTACATTATCCATGCAATGATTACTAACATTTGACTACATCAGGCCACCTTTCTTTCTGCAGGCAGAAACTGAAAACGAGATGCGTGAATGGATGGCAGCATTTGCTAGAGCCAAGCGTTTTATGCTTCAAAATGAAAAGTTACATCTTCACACTCAAACGACCACAACTACGACTACTACTACTACTACTACTACTACTACTACAACCAACGGCACTGAATCCGGCAGCGATTCCGATACTCCTCAACCCAACACAGTTCCCACTCGTCACTCGTCACTTCCTCCCACAGTCAATATTGCATCATCAGCTCCAGATTCTACTATCTCCAATGATTCAGCATTATCGCTTAGCAACAACAACAACCATACAACCAGCAATGATAGCAATGGTGAACCTTCCATAGTCATTCTCTCAACATCTGCCGACCATGAAGATGAAATCTCCCTTGATACATCCACTACCTTGACACCTCTTCTTGTCAGCGAAGCATCCAAGGCACAACCCGTTGCACCTGCCAATAACACTTCCTCGTCAGTACCAAGTTCCCCAGCTGCTGGTGCTCAGACATTTGCATCTGCAATGAGTTCAAACGCCAACCATACCACTGCCACAGCTGCATCCACCACAGCTGCTGCTGCCGCTCAGCAACAACAGCAGCAGCAACAATCATGGGGTATTCCATGGACACTGGTACCGAGCATGTTTTCTGGTGGTGCTAGCGGTGCTGCATCCTCCCATCCCGAAGACGATCCTGTGCCATCCTCACCATTGTCGCCAGCCATTCCTAGTATGTTGGCATCGGGAATGGATAACGAAGGACATCCTATCGTATGGCCTGTTCGATCGGATGACACGGGTGTCCCCAGAGTAGAGCTCAATGGCTACAGCGCAGAGTTGGAAGCACGAAACAAGGAATTGCGGCACTTGTTTGGCGGTGTAGCACAAAATGAAGTTGTTTTGGATGGTAATGTGATCAACCCACTCTTTGTGTGACATTTATGCTAACTGGAGTATGCATTAGCTTTCATTGGTTCCTTGAAAAAGAAACCCGTGGACGATGATGATTTGCCTGATGAAATCGTGAGCTCACCTACCGCCGTGGATACGTTTGATCAAGAACTCAAGAAACAATTGGAAGGATCATTGCAGAACCCCATCTCCAAGTTTGGTTATTCATACACGGGTCGTGCATTCATCACGCAAGAGACATTCTGGTATTACAGCTGCATTCTGATGAATTGTGTCCATACGGCAAGTATCGGTTAAAACAAGTGCACCTATAAGGAGGAGGATGTCTAACGTATAAAAACAGGTTGCCGTCAGGTTACGTGATATCAAGAGTGTGCGTTTGGTACGCGATATGAGCATCAAGGACACTGTGACCAAAAATGGCCCTGCCAAGAATATTGCACTTGCCATTGACCTCAACAAAGGCAACGAACCATTGGTGATTACCACATTGCTCAATGACGTTGAGGCGGTGATGGAACGTTTACGATTCGCTGTGGAAAATGCCAAATCGAATGATGCAAGTATTTGCGAAAAAGGGAGGGAAGGATGTTATGCAAGGGTTGGTTTTACTAACACGTTTATTTTTATATATATAGCCATTGCCTGTGCAAACATTGTACGACGTGATCCAGAGTTTGACAGCATCGGCATCAAAAAGCAAGACCACACACCAAATGAAAAAGTCCGCATCCACCACGACAGCGACTGAGCAAGTATCCAAAGAAGCAGAAAAGACTGCCGAGATATATCAACCTGAGCCTGCTATGTCACCAGTGCCTGAATCCAAAAAGAAGCGTAAAGGACGTAAAAGCTCAGGTGCATCCAAGCCTGTACCCAAGTCGGGAGCACTTGCAGCTGCTATGATGGCAGCCACTGTTGCAGGTGGTAGTGGATTATTTGATCCCAGTCGTATGGCCTATGCTGAAGACATGCACAAACGACAACACCAGTCATCCAACAAAGAGTCATCTGGTGATGAAGGCAACAATTCTCCTACACCAAGTGGACAACCAGCTTCTAAGAAGGGATCTTCCAGTGGTAGTGATGGTAAGTATGGGAATCTTTATTAGGCAAAAAGTTCAATCAATTCACCATCTTTTGTTTTAGATGACATTCCATCACACATCCAAATTCCCAAAGGACCTGTATCATGCAATTGTGACGAACACATGGACAAGATTGAGAGTGAAGTGGAATTGCCAGTGTCAGCCAAAAAGCTGTACGATTATATGTTTGGCGATGATACTGCCGTGTGGGATATCAAGAACACAGCAAGCCATGGCACCAATCTACGTGTGGATCCTTGGGTGAATGTGGAAGGGAAGCAGCAGCGTACATTGAAATACATCCTTCCTGTCAACAATCCTATGGTGAAGCTCAAGGAAGCCGAGGTGGTGGAGACCCAGGTCGTGCAAAAGAAGGAAGAATATATCCGTTATGTGGTGCAAATCTCGACCAAGACTGCACAGTTACCCTATGCAGATGCATTTGTGCCTTCGATCCGATACTGCATTTCATGGGTGAACAAGTCTCAATGTAAACTGACTTGCAGCATGGGCGTCAAATTTGTCAAGAGCGTGCTTGTCAAAGGAATGATTAGCAAGGCAGCACTCAAAGGCATGGGCGAAAGCATTACCACCTTTATTCCCATCTTACAAAAGGAGGCCAATAAGCTCGCTGGCAATACCAAGGCAACAACGGATGACCAAAATGAAAAGCAACCTGTCACACCTTTGACCAATGGCACCAACGGTAGCCCTGCAGCTGCTGCTAATGCAGCATCATCGGCTACAACGAAAGATGATGATTCTCTTCTGGGTCAAGCAATTGCCTATTTCAACACAGCTGTCGACTTTGTTTCGGAATTGCCATTATCAATTCGTGGAGGTTTGGCAGGTGTTGTGGTGCTTTGGATCCTCGTAGCATGGCTATTCGGTGGCAGCAAAAAGACGACCCACTCTGAAATGGAACGAGAATTCTTACCACGATCATCATCGCGTGCGGTATACTTGCGTGATTTAGAAAATGGATTACTCAAAACAGATCTGCAGCCTATGTATGCACAAGAGGAAAGGTGTGTAACTGTAATTTCTCGGGTTCCTTTATTTGATTGACTGACACTTTTTTTTGCTGCATTAGCTTCCAGCTGTTTTTGGAGAATGGAACATCGCATCGGTGGTTCAATGTGGATCATCATAGGATGGCTGTCGAGTTTCTCTTTAGCCGTGAACGAGTAGCAATGTTGCGACATGATATGCTGGTCATATTCAATTTACTCAATCAAGTGGATGCCCAACTCTTGGAAAACGAATATGTCAATTGGATGTTGGATACGCGGAAACGGTGTCGTTTGACGGGTCAACCAGCTGATACTTGCGACAAGATCCAGGTACAACTCGAATCATTCGCTGGATAAACATCATCATCCCCAATGCATTATATACATACACGCACATTATACACACGCCAATCACTCAATCACCCATTTACACCTCGCTGTACAATAACAACCAATCATTACCTTCCTTTCAGCAAGCAATATACCGTTGGCTTTACCAATAATAAACAGAAATTGGCTCAAATGCTGCATCCTCAATGAGATGTGTAAATTCACGGGCTTTACAATACTACAACATGTGCATCATTGATGACCAACACAAACGCAGAACGACGATCGATAGCTGTTGCAACTTATGTTGTAGTCCCTTTGCAATCATACGATGCCACTGTGACTAACAATCTTCAATAAAGTATCAAAGATTAAACCCATTGATGATAATCACTGGTGACAGATGAAACAATTCCCAAGTTAATTGTGATCCGTGTAGAGCGTTTACCCTTTGTAAAGAGCTCCGTTGTTAGGTGTATCTCAGTAACGAGTAATGCAGGGGGTGATGGGAGAAGGGAGTGGAAGACCAAGCACACGCGGCAAGCAGCAGCAGTAGTAGTAGTAGTAGAGCAGAGGAGCGCGGACATTTCCATGGAACCCACAGCCATGCGTTAGACTAATAGCATGATGCAGTACGCGATGCTTATTGGATGTTCATTTCTGATCTTCTGTACAAAACAATAAACATTCCCTACATCAACACCAATATGGATCCAACATGACCATTGGGGCTTTAACCTTAATGACGAGATAGGCATTATAGTAACTTTGCATAATGTGTCAATAGATGATCTTAGAGAAAGGAGCCTGCTGAGGCAGCTATAGGACATCGGTGCAAGAAAAAATTAGGAGGTGCCTTGGAGTCAAGGAGATAGGAACACCTATAGAAACAAGGGAAAAGAAAAGAAAAAAGACCACGGAGGCGTTTTGCATGGCACTATGAGTAAACTAAAGCGGACACTGCTGCTGCTGCTGCTGCTGCTGCCAAGACGCCACTTTGTGCCCTATACATCATCCCATCTCACGTTGGATCACGCAGCATCATCGTTTTTGCCTCCCCTATTATAAAAGACCCTCCATCTATCACGCTCTACATCCCTTTCTCATTTCTTTTTATTACTTAATTCTTTATCTTTATATATGCGTAGCATCTTTTGTCTCTTAGTTAGTTTACTGCTTTGTCACCTTGTTTCTGCAGGCGATGTCCAATATTCGGTCATAGCATTTCCACAGGGATCACAGTCGGTCGGTGTCTCGGTGGACGGCAAGATACATCCGTTGGATCGTAGCAAGCAATCGCCCAATCTTTTTACAGGTGCAGCACCCTCACCATCCAACACATACCAATATGTGCTCATTGATGGGCAACAAAACAAGCCTGAGTCAAATCAACGTAAAATGAAAGAGGGTACTGTTGGTACTGGAAACGAGTTTTACGGTCGATCACAGACCATCTATGATGTGCCTGCCCTGCCACAAGCCTTCAATCCCATTTATCCCAGTAAGTACACAATAGATAACAACGCATTGAATGATTACTAAGCTTTTTAAAAGCTCTATTCACAAACATGAATCGATCAAACGAGGTGGCCACCATCATCCTTCAAACCAGCAACACTACTGGGCTCAGTACAATGCTCAAAAATCCCAAAGGAGATTTGAAAGACGTGCCAATTGATCATATGACGTACATTGCTAGTAATGAGGTGCATACATTTACAGGGGTTGGCTTTTCCACCAGCGGTCAATCTTCCAAGGAGTTTGCCAAACAAAGCTATAAGCTCAAGCTCAACAAGTTCAGCCCTAAAGGTTCACCCAAGGAATTACTATTTGGCCGTACTACCCTGAAATTACGTGCTGAAGCTACTGATATGACCATGGTGTAAGTTACTTTTCATGCAGTCCACGTTGTCCCTTATTGGAGGTATTAACAAAAATCGGGGGTGGGGGTATACATTGTATAGGAGAGAAAAGTTGATGCTTGATTGCCTCGCTGCTGCTGGTGGTGCTACTCTCTCTGGAAGCTTTGTACGACTGTACATCAATGATCAGCCATTTGGATTGTATCTCCTAACCGATGATGCATCCACGCACCTTATTGACAATATATTACATGGTGGTGATTGGAAGAGCACTGCTACAGGTATGTGTATATGCTGTCCGACCTTATCATAGATATCGAAATGCTGACATTGACCTGCTTCTTAAAGGTGAGACTGTCAAAGGAAACAGCATGAATGAGCAACAAGAAGGCAATCTTGAATACAAAGGCGACGATCTTGCTCTTTACCCTGAGGATACGTACAAGCTTGAAGATAAGGGTGAAGACAAGAGCATCCACAAGAATAATTCTTTGGTTCCCTTGATTGGATTTATGCGTGATTTGGCCGCCCTTAATCCTCAGTCCAGCGAACAGGATTGGAATAAGTTGATGATCCCCAAACATACGCTGATTCATCTTGCCTTGAACTTTTTGTCCGCCAGTTGGGATGGCCTGTGGTATCAAGCCAGTAATTACTACATTAATCAAGACTTAAAGACACATCAATGGGCTATTATCACCTACGATTTTGATGAGACGTTTGGCAATAATTTGGAGAACATGAACCTCATGACCGTACCCTATCAAAACTATGCACGACCTAATTCATCACGTCCCCTGGTGGAAAAGTTGCTTGGATCACCCCATTACAAGGCTGAATTTGAAACAGTGCTCAAGACCATTGTCAAGCGTTTCTTCAAGCCATCCGTTATGGAAGCTCGACTTAAAGCGTGGGTCAGCATGCTGAAAGAAGATATTGCTTGGGACCGATCTCTTCAACCGCATTCACCTGGCAAACCCGATGGATGGGTGGCTCAGGATTTCGAGTCTGGCATGTTCAAGACGACCAAGGATCAAGTGGGTCTTTTGGAATACATCACCAAGCGCTCAGAAGCTGTATGCAAGCAGCTCCAATTCGATGACAAGGATGATGTACCACCCCTTCCCGCTTACACAGAAGGCCGATATATGGATGCTAATGGTAATATTTCTGATCGTCCTAATGTTGGTAATAATCGTGGTGCTATTGCTCCCAATGGCGACACATCAGCAGCCTCCGAAAGCATAGCAACTCCTTTGTTGTCATTGTCTTCCATGATGACATATTTGACCCCTGCCGCTTCACTTGTTTTCATTATTTCCTCCCTCTTTTAAAACGCTATATATCTTTATTTATCTATGATAAAAGTACAAGGACCATCATTTGCAATAATAGTAAGGTTCAAGTGAAATGAGAATCATAATGCTCCCGGACACATGTAGTGTGATTGATGAGGGCAGCAATAGTAGAATCTTCATCATCAACGATGGATACCATCAAATTGGTAACATTACCAATGGAATGAGGGACAATGAAACTGTATGCATGTACAAACCGAGATCGGTATCAATGTGATTAGCTCCATCGCACGTTGTGGTCATTGTTAGAATCATCATTACATTCTTTCTTGAACAAATGAAATGAAGTTTACAATGAACCAACTTATGATGTAATAACGACCACTATGTTGACTATCGTCACTCTCGAATTATTATATTGCAATACAAGCGTTCGAGACCCACTTCTGCCTTTCGTCTATCAGTATGTGAAACAGAAGCTGTGACAAAAGAGCAAAAGCATCTCGGTACAATGATGTAAATGATCGCAATCGCCCTTCCCAACCTTCAAGTTTCTATTCCCCCTTCCAATTCCAGGAACCAACCAAGTGACCCACATATTGCGTATATGAACTGATGGCACGGTGCTCTTGTAAATATAAGGTTGAATTCAATGAAAAGTTCGAAGAAAAGCACATGGTATAGTGGATGTTTATCGAGTAAGTATGATGATAAGGGAACAACATTCTAAATTCAGGAAGCTACGGGTGAATCACATAGAGGGGTAATTGTGCCAATGTATTCTTGATTGCTGCCGTCATAAACATCCTTCGTCCATGATTGTAAAAAAGCTGCTGCATGCATTGACTTGAGTATTCCAATAGCGTCCATGACTATAAAGCACCTTTCGCCAAGATATGATCCATTTCGTCAATCCCATCCAATCCATCATCATCCCTCGGTCGTATCCACGTGATCGTTCCTGCGGGCGGCTCGCCAAGTAACCAAAGCAATATCTCATTACTGTACTTGATTGCATCCATCCATCAAATCCATCATGTTCGTTGAAAAGAGCCATCATGTGATCGCTGCTGATATGCTCCCTTCTCCATACGGCTACTGGCCAATACTTTCTTGGTCATTTTCTACCATCGCAGCTCAACCAGGTGAAGATTGCTTGTATTGCGGTAGATTTGATAGCTGATATGACATCATCTATTGTAATCCGTATGTATCAAAGCAAGTCGCTGCAAGTAAGTTGAGACAATGAAATAAAGACCTTGCTAATAGCAACAGCTGCTACGTTTGGTCGCGGCAGAGACGTGTGCAAGAGCGTGTGTTGTTGTAGAGTGACGAGGTGTGAACCCTGTTTGACACAATGACGTAATGACCCTGCTAATAGCAACTGCTGGAAGGAATGCTGTTACGTTTGATTGTGGTAGAGGAGCGCTGTACAAGAGAACGTGGAGTGTCAAGAAACGCAGGTGTTGTAGTGGTGTGCACGCGCCTTGAAGCTACCATTCAGTCAAAGACAAATAGGTTCAAAACAGTTGTAAGATTGACATGATGGGTTGAAGCAGGACAAGCGTTCGCAGATGGTAGTTGTACTTGAATGCATCAACAGTTGAGAATGGGAAGAAGAGAAAATAAAGTGGGGGTGGAAGAGCTGTGAAATTAAATAGATCTGGCACTGCCCTACAAATCTATGCACACTGTAAATTGATCCATGATCTTGAGATTGCCCATTTCGAACCTCAAACTTGCACACAATATGCTTTACGTCATGCTGATCAACTTTGTACTAATAAGGAACCCACACTTCATTCAAAAATTTTGAATGGGAAGGTATAATGTGGGGTTTACTATGGATGGTCGGAAATCGGGTACGCGCCGGATTTATGATTTATCGAAATAGTATGTATTAACTTGGGATTGCCCATCTCGAACCTGAAACTTGGTCTGAATGTTCTCTGAGTCATGCTGATCAACTCCATTCATTTAAAAATCGCAGGCTTCATTATAAATGTTTTGAATGCGGGGCGGCCCAAATATAGGAAAAGTAGGGTCGACGCTCCCTGAGCCTGAGATTGCCCATCTCGAGCCTGAAACTTTCATGCAAGGTACTTTCGACCACGACGAGCAATTTCGTTCTCATAAAGATGCCACGCTTCATTATGAAGATTTTGAACGGCAGCGTCCAAATGTATGGATGGGAACATAGGTAAGATATACGGACCGGGCCCGCCGATATTGGTCATCTCGAACATGAAACTTGGTCAGAAGGTCCTCTCGGCCATGCTGATCAACTTGTTCTCATAAAGATGCGACACTTCATTATGACAATTTAAAGAAACAGGCACCTTTATGTTTTTACATATGCTGTGAGAGTGATGATATATGAGAAGTGGTGGGTGTTCATTGTGAAGTATCATGCAAATGAGCTGTGTTACACGAACACGCCCCTCTGCATCTTCCGCTCTATCAGAGTCTACCTACTTGACAATGAACAAACACCACCTGTTATATAGCACCACGCTTACAGCTTGTAAAACACAAAGATGCCCACAACTAAAAATTCTACAATGAAACGTGAGGTCTTTCATAGAGCAATATTGCTCGGCTGGGTGTAGCGCACCTTGGGTGCAAGTTTCACGATCTAGCTCGCCAATCCTAGATTTCGCAATCTCACCACCAACCAAAGTCGAAAAAAAAATTCGAGAGGTCGACCTGTTCAACTTTGGCTGGTGGTGACATTGGGTAAATCTGAGAATGGCCACGACGATCGTGAAACTTGCACACAGGGTGCGCTTCACCCAGCCGAGCAACTTTGTTCGATTGAAGACCCCACGTTTCATTGTAAAGTTTAGAGATATAGACATCTTTATGTTTTACATATGCTGTAAGTGTGATGCTATATGACAAGTGGTGTTTGTTCATTGTGAAGTATCATGCAAATGAGCTGTGTTACACAAGCACCACCTTTTTTATGGTATCACGCTGACGGCATAGGTAAAACACGAAGATGTCTGTTTCTTCCAATCTCCATAATGATGTGTAGAGGCTTTATGAGAACGATGTATTCAGCATGTCGAAGCCCACGGTCTGACCAAGTTTCATGTTCGAGATGACCAATATCGGCGCGCGCGGCCCTTACATCTTATCTATGTTTCCGTCCATACATTTGGACGCCGCCATTCAAAATCTTCATAATGAAGCGTGGCATCTTTATGAGAACGAAATTGCTCGGCGTGGTCGAAAGGGTGTCGTGTGAAAGTTTCAGGTTCGAGGTGGGCAATCTCGTGGAGCAAGAGCGCCTACCCTACTTTTCTCCTACATTTGGGCTGGCCGGCATTCAAAATGTTCATAATGAACCATGCGGTTTTTAAATGAATGAAGTTGATCAGCATGTCCCAGAGTACCTTCTGACCAAGTTTCAAGTGTGAGATGGGGAATCCCAAGAAACTACATACTAATTGACTTTTTCATAAATCCGGCGCTTTCCAAATTTGCATCCGTTATAGTCAATCCCACATTATGCTCTCCCTTTCGAAATTTTCAAATGAAGCATGGGTTCTTTTATAATACAAAGTTGTTCAGCATGTCCTAGAGCATATTGTGTGAAAGTTTGAGGGTCGTGACAGGCAATCCCCAATATCATGCATTGATATCAGTGTACATAGATATGTCTGACTGCCCGACAGATTTAATTTCCACCTCTTCCACTCCCACTTTATTTCCCTCTTCTTCCCATTCTCAACTGTTGATGCATTCAAGTACAACTACCATCTGCGAACGCTTGTCCTGCTTCAACCCATCCTGTCGATCCGACAACTGTCTTGATCCGCTTGTCTTTGCCTGAATGACAAGTTCCATGGCGTGGGCACTGTCTACTACAACACACGCGTCTCCTGACACTACACACTCTCTTGCACGCTCCTATATGACAATCAAATGTAACAGCATTCATTCCAGCAGTTGCTATTAGCAATGTCTTTGCGCCACTGTATCAAACAGCGTTCACAGCCTTGTCGCTCAACTAAACCACACGCTCTTGCACACTTCTCTGCCACGACCAAACGTAGCTGCTATTAGCGAGGTCATTACTTCATTGTCTCAAGTTACTTGCAGCAGCTTTTTTACGTGAACAACAGATAGTCATTATATAGAAGCAGCCTCATTTACGCGTAGCAACTTGCTTCAATACATCTGAATTGGTTATGGATTTGGATATTGCTTTATAATGTGATGAAAGGAAATGGATGTATACAAGGTGTATGAAAAGAGTAACGTTGCCAACTTGACCGTGATGCTCTCATCCTGTACGATCGATGCATCGGCTTATCTCACTGTTCCACGGCAACTACTATCATTATCCTTTGTGCAACCTCTCAGCCGTCGTCACCGCATCAAGTACCACCTGACGGCCATCAATCCACCTTTACATGATTCACGTTCAAAGGATTGATGAAGGGGCTTATTGCAATTATCAAAACCAAAAGCAACATAAATGGGACCTAAGACCTTGTCTGTATTTGTTTAAACAATTGTAACAAGAGAGAGAATAACTTTAGTATCTACAAGTGATGCATGTGCATTGACGAAATAGGTCTAGAGAGAGAGAGAGATGTGACAGACGAAAAGTATGATGGGCGGTTATTGGTGATGGGCGGTTTGTGATTGATCATTCGAAGAAGAGGATGGTTGTTGGGTGGGTGTATTGGATGCTGACGTGACATTAGAATGGGAGGCATTGGTTGTTGGTTTAGAATTGAGCTCCTTGGCATGCTGTTCTAATAATGCCACAATCTGCTCTTGGTTTTGAAGAAACTTTTGTTGCTGCTCAGGACTCAATTGACTGTACTGGTTCAATATCTGTGGATTCTGTAATATGGCTGCCATGTAATTTGCTATGGTATGCACATCCGATTAGATCATTGTATAATATGAACATTGCTTTATAACTTACACATCCCGCTGGCCATCCGGTTTTGTTCACTCATTCGTTGCTGGGCTTCTGCTTGTTGAATCGCAGCTTGCTCGGCAGCCACACGTGCCTGTTCTTCGGTCAAACGTTGCCTTTGATCCGCCAGTAGCTGTCGTTCAAGCATGATTTGAAGTTGTCTAATGCCTCGACCCTGTGTATCCTTGATCAGCTTACCATCAACAAGCAAAGCGTATGATAGTCACTCACCTCGATAACCTTGTTACATACATCAGAAAACCTCTTGAAAAGCTCTGCTTGGCTCTTGAATATCTCCACAGTTAATTGATCTATATTCCCAACGTGAATAAATATACATACAAATGAATGTTTGGAAAAGCACATACCTTGCTTGTCTACCGGTATCTTGTTCGCATCCATATCAATCTTTGGATATTGATATATGTGATAAGGAAGTAATCGATCAATGACATCTTGTTTGGACCTGAATGGTGTCTTGTAATCTGGCTCGGTAACTGCCTTGTGATCCGAAAGTATTGAATCATAAATCCTATCGAAAATCATACCCTATCAGCAATCCATTCTCTTGATCCCTCCTTGACAATCACCTCCTACCTTCGTTTGACGTCTTGATGATGAAGTTCCTCTTCAGGGAGTCGTTTAGCAAGGATTGATTTGGTAGCAAGATGACTTGGTAGAGTGAAATTGGGCGGAATGGGCTGCTGTTGCTGCTGTGGTTGTTGAGCCACCATATGATGCAATGCAATCAACGGCGGTGCGGATTGCTGTTGCTGTTGTTGCTGCTGTTGTTGAGGATGTGGTGGTAAAGGTAGTTGACCTGATGAAGAAGATGCAGCTGCTAATTGATGAGGATGATGTAATCGTTTCTTTGAGTATTTGCCAGTCTTGACGTATTTGCGAGTCGTTTTGATAGATCCACCCATTGATGAAGATGAAGATGAAGATGTCATTTCAGGAGGCATGTTACCGATCATCATTGGTTGTTGTTTTTGCTGTTCTCTTTCATATTCCTCGCGCAATTTGCGTGCTGTTTCCTTCAGTGCATCTGGATCAGGTGAACTTGGTAAAGGTGCCGTGATGCCATTATGTTTAGGTGCAATGGTCTTATTCCCTCCCTGCTCGCTCGCAGTTGAACTTGCTGTACCACCCGTAGCATTCCGTGTTGCTGCTGCTAGTGTTGCTGCGTGAAGCTTTTGTATCTCTTGCAAGAGGCGTTCACGTTGATCGTCGGCAAGTGATTGCACCGGCACATTGTCTGGCAATTTGTATATGATCTGGTCGCCCTTCCGAAGCATGATAACCTTCAAACCAGCCAGCGTGATCTGTGTAATGATCTCTTCGTCGGCAGCGCCATTCTTGATCTATGTTCTGTCTTGTCAGTGGCCAAGTTCTTCTCCAACATGGTGTTGTTGTTTACCTGTGTAGATGGACGATTACCCTCCTGTTGGCTCATCTAGATAGCATTTCGATTCAGTTGGACGCATAATAAAAAAGGTTGAAAAGAACATAAAGGAGATAAACAAGCGACTAGGGCGAGAACGCGCCGTGGCTCTTTATTTTTTGTTACCTGTTCAACTTTGACCTGTGAGCAAAAAGAGAAGATCAGCTGGAATTCGGTGTCCAGCCAGCCTCAACTTTTATTGGACCAGAATGATCAGTGGCCATGAAGAATGGGAAGCCGTTATACGACCCTCATCAAGAGCTCTGACAGTGCAAATCATATATGTATATACGCTATGCTTATTGATGAAGGTATTAATAAATATCAATTGCCCCACAGTATGCCTTTTCTTTCAAAGACGAGGACTTGTAGAGATAGCCCTTGAACAATGACCTTGCTCAATTCCAATTGGACCACAGGCGCGATAGGCTACTCTTCTTTGCATAGCACTCCACAATCACCAATAAACATAACTTGTTCTCTCTGTAAAGCATTTGCTATTTACGCCATGAGTTTTATTCGCATCTTGAAGGGTCACCATGTTGTCAACATTACTAGGTAATCTTTGCTATCGAACCCCAAGATTTGATGGATATCTCGTTCCTTCTTGCAGCCTAGTGAATCAGAGCTAAAATCTTCATGATCATACATGTTGATTCATTGTCACCTTGGTTGCCATTGTGATATTTGGATCTTGTGAGGAGGTAACAACCTACATAATGAAATATAGCTTTAGAGACCCTCCTTGTATCCACGTGATACACGATGAAAGGCTTTACTTTTTTTTTCTGGCTCCATGGTTTAGGTTTGGTGCAAGAATATAGATCAATATCCCATCATCCACTTTCTGACCACCTTCGTTTGGATGTAGTGTTCAATATGGATGTAGTGTTCAATATGTAAATGATAAGATTCGTCTGGTAATAATAGTCAGAAATGATTTATGGATGGTCTATGACTATCATACTACGCGATAAACGACACAATGAGCTATCTACCGTATACTCTTCTATGTAAATCATTTATAGCCAAGCACCCTTCCCATAAAATGCATAGCATGCTGCAGACGAAAAACGCCACACCAATCCCCTAACGATGTAGCGTGCAATTCCACCTATACATAGGCACTACACAAATATGTAGCTATATGCAAGGATATCTTTGGACATGGACAAGACGAGATTTCAAATGTTTGTAAGGACTAAGGAGATGTCGATGTTTGTATATCATTGATACTCAATAAGAATTCAGCATGCAACTGATAGAAGATGGGGAAGAAGAAATAGAGCGGTATCCCGGTTTAACACATGATATCAGGGCTCAGCACTGTCATCGGATCTCACAGCGAGTGAACAGGCGCATTTACACATGGATCATCAGTCGATCCTTGTTTATAGGTCAATCCTTAAAGATGGGTAATGTGTAATGAGAAGAGGACGGGTTTTTGACAGCGGGATGATTTATTAAAAGACAGCAGCAGCAGGATAATGACTCCTTGATCCGATCATTTTCGTGTATCAAACTGGCTACAACCAGGAGCAAGCAAGAGGAGCCAAACAAACCCGCCTTGAAAGAGTTGGCAATGGGGGACAAATAAAGTAGGTGTAAAAAGGGTTGTGGGTGTATGTGTGAGTGCTTGCGTGCGTGTGTGTGTGTGTGTGTGTGTGTGTGTGTGTGTATAGGACATGTTCTCGTATTCACTTTTGCTTGACACAGCGTACCTTCCTCCTTTTTTTCTTTTTGCTTTGCTTCTCTCTTTTTCCTACCCCTCATTTACACGCCATTGCTATTCATTAGCGGGTGAGTTGCACGCATTCCACAGTAATTGGAGCTAACGATCATGCTGTATATATATATAGGTAATGCAAGACGACACACGCACCGACCTGGTCTGTGTACTCAACAGCAGCGACCAGACGCCGCCATCCGAGGATAATATTGTCAGTCTATTGGAGAGTCGATACAAGCGTAGCCATGTATACACCAGCGTGGGCCATCTAAATCTGGTTGTCATCAACCCCTTCCAACCACTGGAGTCTCTTAACGATGCGACATTGCAGTCTTATGCCGATGCGGGATACAGAGATGTTTCGGAGCACAAGCCGTTCCTTCAACCACACGTGTACGACATTGCTGCCAGAGCTTATTTCACTATGCGTAGAACAGGCGAAGATCAGAGCATTGTCTTAAGGTAAAGCTTTTATTGTCTTTATTTAACTAAAGGAGGAAGGAGAGAGAGAAGAAAGAAAATATGTGTGAGAGAAACAAGAGAATGTTGGCTGCTGCTGGGGAGTAAACATCCATACGAGGAGGTTGAGGAGAGTTGAGGAGGACAAGGAAAGGAAAGGGGGCAATTACTAGTCATCGATTGATGCAAGTCTTCTAACTTGTACATCCTTTATATGTAGTGGCATCACTGGTTCTGGAAAAAGCACCACACGTCATCATGTCCTCCACCAGTTGACCCATCTATCCACACACAGCAAAAAGGAATCAAAGCTGCAACTGCAAATCCGGAATGCAGCCAGTATATTGGAAGCTTTTGGTCATGCAAGAACAACACAAAACAACAGCGCATCCAAGTTTGGCATGTTCCAGGAGTTACAATTCAGTGAGCGTGGTCGTATCCTTGGTGCAAAGACGTTGACATATGCTTTTGATAAGACGCGCACCACATCTGTACCTGTCAACGAACGAACATATCACGTCTTTTATGCTCTACTTGCTGGCACTACGGTGGATGAAAAGACCGCTCTTCATATCAATTTTTCCGCCGACTACTTTCATTATCTCAGCCAATCCAAATGCATCAATGTGCCAGACTACAGCGACGAGATTGCTTTTCAGGATCTCAAAAGTGCACTCAAGATATGCGGCTTCAAAGCAAAGACGGTGACACAAATCTTTCAGCTGCTGGCAGCCATTCTGCATCTCGGCAATTTGCAATTCGTTGACAACCGCGAAGGTGATATGGCAGAGGAAACTTGCAGTGTCAAGAATGTCAAAGTACTTGAAACCGTATCAGCCATGCTGGGTGTCTCGCCTTCCAAGCTTGAAACAGCCCTCACATACAAGCTACGTTTGATTCACAAAGAGCTTTGTACAGCTTTTATGAACGCTCAGGGCGCCACAGAACAACGGGATTCACTCGCACAAGCATTATATCATGTGCTATTCACCTGGATCGTCGAGTCCATCAATTCCAAGATATGCTTTAATGACAATCCTGCCAACTTTATCGGTATCCTCGACCAGTTTGGGTTCCAGAATTTCAAGGACAATGGATTTGAAGAATTCAGCGTCAATCTGGCCAACGAACGTGTGCATCAATTTTATATACAGCAATGTTTCAGTGATGATGTTGGGATACATGCAATTATGGTGCGTGATGGAGTACCCTTACCAGAGGTGGAGACTGTAGACAATCAATATTGCTTGGATTTATTGACGGGCCATGGAAGCATGAAGAACCCGAATGGTGGTGGTGGTGGTATCATTAGTATGATTGATCGAGATTGTGCACGCTATCAAAGTGGTGCTACAGATGCAACCGATGCCAATTTACTCGCCAACCTGCAGCGTCAATTCGCAACCCATTCAGCATTTGCCAAGACAACACAGACCTATTCTTTCGGCATCAACCATTTCTCTGGCACAGTACATTATACCGTGGATGGCTTTATTGAAAAGAACATTGACGCATTATCACCTGATTTTGTGACATTGCTACGCGACAACAGCTCAAATGTATTTGTCAACAGCCTTTTCCAAAGCAGTGCTATGGCAACTGAATCTCATCCCAAGGATAATCGAACCATCGTTAAAGCACAGCTCACCAGCAAGCCTACACGAGCACCCTCCATGAAACGATCCAACAAACGCAACCGCAGCATCCCACATGACATGGAGAAAAAAGAAGCTGCTGAAGAACCGGTAGAACACGTGACAACAGTAATGGATCAGCTGTGTGTGACATTGGATGATCTCTTCAAGACAATGAGCGATACGCATGTCTACAACCTCATTCACATTCGACCCAATGACTTGCAGACACCTGATATGTTTGATACGAAGCGTGTCAAGTCTCAAATAAGGGCCTTTTTATTGCCCGATTTGACCCTTCGGTGCCGACAGCAATACGCCAACTATTATGCATTCGATGAGTTCTTGGCACGATACGAGAGATTGATACAATCGCTCCATATTGATGGATCCAAGCAAGAACGTGATATGGTTGGTGACGTGTGTGCCATCATGAATTGGACACAAGCACAGGCGTATATTGGCAATGACATGATATGGCTCGCATACGACACGTGGAAAGAGTTAGAAGACAATCTGCGTGCAGCTGAAAAAGAGAATCGTGCACGTCACAAGGCGATCAATGATGGCACTGTTGGTGGAGCGGATACTGGCACAGATGTGATGAGCGATGCAGCAGCAGGACCCAATTATCCACCGTACGATTCGTATCAAGAAATGCCTCCTGCCGAATATATGGACCACAACGCTATGGGCCGATCATCGTTTTTTGAAGATGGGGCGAGCTATGCTGACAGTGAATATGGCATGAAGCGAGAAGTGGATGGTAGTCAATGGGGCGACGAATCTGAATGGGGAATGAAAGGCTTATCTGAAGGGTAAGTGAAAGAACATAGCAGCAGCAGTAGCATCCTAGATATCATATTGATCGACATGATGATGAATCCAGATTTGGCCCCAATATGGACATGAGCAAGATGATTGAGGATTATTATGCTCCACAGAATGAACAAGTCGAGGAAATGCCAATCACTGCGCTACGTGTTTGGTGGGTGCGTTTCGTATGGTTCATGACCTGGTGGATACCCAATCCATTCCTTCGATGGTTCGGCAAGATGAAGCGACAAGACGTGCAACTTGCATGGAGAGAAAAAGTGACATTGTGTATGCTTATCTTTTTATTCTCGGCCATGGTGATCTTTGTTATTGTTGGGTTGAGCCCGCTGCTTTGTCCTGGCACCAAGGAGATGTATTCACCAGCCAATGTCAATGCCCACAATGTCCAAGATGATATGTATGTCAGCCATCGCGGCGTTGTCTATGATATTACCGGATTTGCTCGCAGCAACCATGGTACTACCGCATTACCAGCTACCTCGGATACGCTGGTGGATCTTGCGGGTCAAGATGTATCATACACCATTCCTCCACCATTGACTGAGGCATGCCAAGGCCTTGTTTCCACACCAACGGTGCGCATCACACCCAATTCGAGTATTGTGCTTGGAACCTTTGTTCATTATTCAGGAGATCAATTGCAATACCCACAGCTTTCTTCCATGGCAAGCAAATCTTGGTATTGGGATAACTTTTTGCCAGAGATGAAGCTCTACAAGAAAGGCTCTTTGGTGATTGATATGGATTCGGTGGCTTCCGATTATAAAGGATGGGGACGATACGCCATGGCAATCAACAAGAAGGTTTACGACCTGACAGATTATTTTGCAACTGCGGATACGTATAGCACTGGTTCGACATCGAGCGATTATGCATTCTTGAATCCAGCCGTTGAAGAGATATTCAAAAAGTTTAGCGGCACTGATGGCACTGACAACTGGAACAAGTACACCACATCATTGTCACCTGAGGAATTAGCCATGAATTTGAATTGTCTCAATAATGCGTTTTATGTGGGCGATGTGGACGAACGTGAATCTCTCCGGTGTACATTTGCTAATTATCTCTTGCTGGCGTTTGCCATGGTGATGGCTCTTGTCATTTTGGTCAAATTCCTGGCAGCTCTCCAATTTGGTGGTGCACCAACGCCCGAAGAACATGACAAGTTTGTGATCTGCCAAGTGCCTTGCTATACCGAAGGCGAAGAATCACTCAAGAAAACAATCGATTCGTTGACAGTGATGAACTATGATGACAAGCGCAAACTGCTCTTCATTATTGCGGATGGCATGGTCATGGGTGGTGGTAATGATCGGCCTACACCACGCATTGTATTGGATGTTCTGGGCTATGATACGAAGAACGATCCTGAACCACTCATGTTCAAATCTATTGGTGAAGGCAGTAAACAGCTCAATTACGGCAAAGTGTACTCAGGCCTTTATGAATGCGAAGGGCACGTGGTGCCATATATTGTGGTCGTCAAAGTTGGCAAAGCTTCGGAACGTGCTAAACCAGGCAACCGTGGCAAGCGAGATTCACAATTGATTTGCATGAATTTCTTGAACAAGGTCCACTTTGACGGTGAGATGACACCGCTGGAATTGGAAATGTATCATCAAATCAAGAACGTTATTGGTGTCAATCCCTCCTTTTATGAATACGTGCTCATGATCGATTCTGATACCGAGGTGGATCCAGATGCACTGAACCACTTGATATCAACAATGCTCCATGACGGTCGTATCATTGGATTATGTGGTGAAACGCAGCTTGTGAATGAGGATCGTTCTCTTACAACCATGATACAAGTATACGAGTACTATATTTCCCACCATCTTGCCAAGGCATTTGAGAGCTTGTTTGGATCGGTCACTTGCTTGCCTGGTTGTTTTTGCATGTATCGCATTCGCACACCCATCAAAAGTGAGCCACTTATTGTATCCCCCAAGGTGATCGGTGATTACTCGGACAACAATGTCGATACGCTACATAAGAAGAACCTGCTGCATCTTGGTGAAGATCGATATTTGACAACGCTCATGATGAAGCACTTTCCACAATACAAAATGAAGTTCACGCCTCATGCACAATGTAAAACGGTGGCTCCTGACAGGTGGAAAGTGTTGGTTTCTCAACGACGTCGTTGGATTAATTCGACCATTCACAACCTCTTTGAGCTCATTTTGCTTCCGGATTTATGTGGATTCTGCTGCTTTTCGATGCGATTTGTGGTTTTGGTTGACCTGATTGGCACATTAACCCTCCCTGTATCGGTGGTGTACCTTGCTTATTTGATTTACGTTGTTGCGGATGGCACCGATCCAATTCCCATCTTGGCATTGTGCATGTTGGCTGGTTTATATGGTCTCCAAGCTATTTTGTTTATTCTTAAGCGACAATGGCAACATATTGGATGGATGCTATTCTACATTTTGGCGATCCCTATCTTTTCATTTATGCTACCGGTGTATTCATTCTGGCATTTTGACGACTTTTCGTGGGGCAATACTCGCATTGTGGTGGGCGACAAGAAACAAAAGAAGATCATTCTCAATGATGATGAGAAATTTGATGAAAAGATGATCCCACTCAAGAAATGGAGCGTCTACGAGCAAGAATTGTGGGAGATGGGTTCAACTGGATCACAAGAAACTGGTGTTACAGGCAATACTTATCGCTCCTTTGTTCCAGCAGGAGGAGGTGCTGGTGCTGGTGCTGGTCTTGGCACTGCAGGATCAATCATCTATGACGGACATAGCATGTATGGTGGAATGAGCCAGCCTGATTATAATGATTATCAACATCGTATGGCAGCAAACAATCGGACTAGCCGTGGCACACACCAAATGATGAGTATGAATGGATCAGTAATGATGGGAAGCGGTGGAGCAGTACCGTCAGGTTATCCAGGATCTGTAATGGGATTACCTCCTTATCCACCACATTATGGTGCTGGTGCTGTTGGATATACAGGCTCGGTGGTTGGGTCCGAATATGGAGGAGGAGGAGGAGCTGCTGGTGGTGGTATGACGACGATGAATGGCGCCGACCCACAACAACACATGATATCTTCACCGATCAATCGAGGCTCAAGGACACTTTCTGTAAATAGCTTTGGCAACCCTGACTTTTTGTTGGATCGCAGCAGCTTCATGGCTGGTCCCCCACCACATCAACAATATTACCACCATCCTTAATCATCATCCGCATTTTGTTTTTGTGATAATACCTAAGCTAATAGATTGCCCCTTTGTCCTTTACTTCAGAAGACAATCAATACAACAAATTCATTTTTCAACTCACTCTAAGAACGATTTTTTATCTGGGTTCCAACATCAACACAAAGAGTATACGCCAGTGGGATAGTATCACAATGGTCGTCATCGTTTCTTTCATCTTCTTTTCCCAATTCTGATGAACAACGTGCAACATCGTCACTTGCTTTATTAGTTCAACCACCCTAAAATGTTTTTCTATCCCGGGAATTCACAATTTACCCCACCAAAGAAGACATGAACGACCTTCAAGGGAGATGCGAGCATCTTGGGTTGGTGCCATTGTATTTCTTCTTCAAATAAATATGACATTGAATATACTATAAGATGCAATTTAACAATACTATAGGACGTTCACTGGCTGCTAGCTGGTTAGCTGTAAGGCAAGCTCATTTCTGGATATTGCTGAGTGGTGGCTTCAATATTTAGAAGGGTAACTGTGCTTCTGTTTCAGTACATTTGCCCCAGCAATTGTGTTGCACTGTATTGCACAATCAGCTCCAACGAATGGATGGGGGCACTTACCGACCAACGACCACAATTAATCCAGATCCAATGAAGTCTGTCTTTTGTGAAAACCCCAATAGCGCAGTAACCTAGCAACGTGTTCCCGTAGGCTATGGTATTGAACAGCATTAGTTTAACCATCAATAAAAGGCCTATAAGAATAATAGAAGAAATGGAGACACAAGGGTAGCTAGCAAGTTTTATGAAACAAACCTCTTTTTATTGAAAGAGCTTTATGTTCTTTTCCACTAAAATATAACATAATATAATTGGGGAGGGGCATACCAGAGATATGACATAGAAAGACACACAAGAAAAATAACTATGAAAAGTGGATGCAAAGATGTTATGAAAGGATGCAGATGATAGGTTTGATGCAAGACAAATGGACATGACGTTACCGAGGAGAGAGAGGCTTAAATGGTGATGAAAAAATGCTGTAAAGAAAATTTTCTCTAAGCTCCAGTGTTGGTAAAATCATAAGAAAAAGGAGCTCGACGTCCTTTGTAGTGAAGACTCATGGGGTCGTGGAAATGGCCTAGGACATCTGGAGTGCTTGTTATACGCATGGGATCGTTGAGGTACTTTTGCGTAGTAACAACATAGGTAGGGAAGACAATGGGTGTTGCCGTCGTGCCAATGGGAGTAAGGACGGTTTGTGGAGGAGATTTTTCGCCTTCATGACACACTGCAGGCTCAATATGCTTGGACCTTGGTTGCCAAAAAAAAGTGGGCATTGACTTAGAAGGGTGGAGGTAGTAGTAGGATCGCGATTGAAGAAGCACGTAAGAGGATACGAAAGGAGTAAGTATAGAGAGAAGGAAAGAATGAGGAAGCGAGCTGTTTTACTTGCTTTTATAAGGGTGAAGTTAGATTATATTGTGGGGTTTCGATCGCAACAAAGAGGAAATGGTTCCAAAGAAGGGTTATACACTGCTGTGTGTAGAGTTGTGAGGTGAGTTGTTACTCCGTGATCCGATAGATACGTTGTAAAGGCTGTTGTCATATGCTGCGGGCGTGCTGTGTGTGATGTATGTGATACAGCGGTTCGCCCCATTGCACGTTTTACTTTTGAAAAAACAAATTGAACCAACCAAAATGCTGTTTGGTTGTCCCAATAGCAGACACACACCCAGGTGGGAAATCCTCCCATACTTTACCAATGCCGGGTAAAATAAAAAAGTGGTCTCATGTGATGACAGTGGCGCGCATATATTACTTGTGAAGAAATAAAAAGTGCATGCTTTTTCCATTTTCAATTGACAGGGAAGTAAATAGTTAATAGAAAAAACCAAGAAGGGAATGGTTTAGAATCGCTATCTCTATTGTCTTTTGATCTCATATTCTGGTAGCACTTCTAGATCCCAGTGGACTGGTAATCAACGGTAAGCATCTCATTTTGCAGATAACAGTCCAGCAAGTGCAACATCAGCTTGCACGAATAGGGTTATTGATTTGATGGTGACAGCTGTGAGAAATAGCATTTGTGTAACCATACATGCTTGTTGCACGACTTGTACGCCCACCCGGATACCTGGGTTAAGCTAGCCGTTATGGCTGTTCACTCCTCAATTGAACCATGGGAAAAGGTGAGGAAATGGGTCAGACGACAAAAAAAAAGTCAACAAGAGTGCATGGGATTACAAGTGAGTAATCAATTCACCGTATCAGGTGGTGTAGCTGCAAGGAAGGTTCTAGTATTATGGATGATTCGAGTGGACAAAGCAACATGTTGTACAACACTATGAGGGTTTAAGGAATACAAGAGTGAGTATATGGGGTCGGTGTGAAAAACCAAACACTACTTGCATTCTCAAGAAGCCTTTTTTAATCACAGATCAATACAATAGTACCAACATGATACATCATACCATCAAATTGTATGAGTGAATCAAGTAACTTTATTCAAAGGACGAAGAGAAACTGCCAAGGTGTGGTTGGTTTGGCTGAGTTGAGCGGGTAACTGGGCGATTCTGGGAGATCATGAACCCGAACTAAAAACACTTCTTGGTAACTTCTTCCCCGCCCCCTACTGGTTATCTCGTCTACGGGCGTACCATTCATGATGATGATCGAATCATTCTATCTTGATCATGATGTCAGTTTTTGGATCACATGGCTATTCAATCTCGATCATCATGGTCAAAGCTCCACGAAAAGTGATCATGATCAAGTATAATTGAGCCAGTTCACTCTTTCGAATTTCTAAGACCTTTGTAATAACAATGAGTAAAACGCGTGTGCGTCACATGCTGTCCCCTGCAAATTCCTCCAAAGCCAATTAAAAATCCCTTCTCCCACACACACTCACACACACGTATTTCTTACAAGACACCCATTCATATGAAGCACATGGTGCCCGTGTTGTGCAAAAGGCTGCATCTCATCCGCTTCGTGTAATGAGAAAAGCCGACCCTGTACGTAGAGTTCCGCGGAATATCTTGTACACCATCTCAAACCCCACACACTGAAACAACGTTACTCCTGAATACGTACCTCTTCCATAATCTTCTTTTAGCATATTGCAATTACACGAGCCCTATTGCAACAAACCAACCCAGTAACGCTCCAGCAAAATTCGATTTTGGTAATGCTTTTTGTAACCATCGGATACCCAATTAAGGTCCTGGTTGGCAGGTAGCGGTGAATCAAACGATCAGCTCTTAGGGAAAAAGCACAATGGCTTACTCAATAAAGAGGTTGTGATAAGGAGGAAGCACTGGTCTGCTTCAGCTGCCTTAATGCGGACAAATGTTTTGTTTCGGAAGCATCCGGCAGACCAAAACCTTGTATCACCATCCACGTCCGTGCACATTTTTGTGATAACCAACATTTGTCTCATCTTCATAATTACAGCCAAAGACACTTGATATGAGTAACGTGATCAGAAAAAAACACATGGATCATTAGGATGGGCTACTTTGCCATTATTACTTGATAGATCAAAGCTGTTCCTTTAACACGTGTTAGTCAACAACAACTCTCTGTGTTTGCTAGCCTGCCTTAAACCCATCGCCCTTTCAATGGACTGCTTGGATATAGTCACAAGGCAGCTATAGCTGTACGTGTGTCATAGACTGCTTACGCATAGGTGATAGGAAGGGTCATGAGGAACAAGAACCAGGTTTTTGGAATTGAAACGAGCGTAATATTCATATGATCTCATCATAAAAAGGCCAGACTTGTGCATTAGTTGACCACAATTCAAAGGTAATAAGATGCATATACGATAATAGTAGATGCAAGATAAAGTGACACAAAGATGTTGCAAGGTTTATAAATGCCAATTCTTCTCGCAATTCTTCGAGGATGGTGGCACCTTGCATACCGATCATCTTTGTACAGCAAACACGATCGCCGTGTCACAATGCTGTGGTTCTTAGAAAGAGATCTTGTATTGTAGTTTGCCCATCATCACTAGGCATAACCATAGCTCATGTTTCTTGTCATTAGAGTGGGAGGAGTGATGTGTACTACTATAATGAGATCCGAAAATAAAGACTCCTGTAGCAATGCTCTATCATAGGAATGTTGCAGTGATATTATGATGGTAGCTCTGGTTTACTGATGGATCAATGATTTTCAAATCCGTATCAACGGCCGTATATGAAAGGATCTGGTAAGTAATACTAGGAGTAGCATAACCAATTATGATGGCAGGCTAATAATTCGCATTGCAACAAAGATCCATTGAATTCTTTATTATAGTAGCATTGGCTATTAGAAAGCTAATAACAATATGGGGAATGGTCATTGTATGGATATTGGGCGTGTGTGAACAAAGAACATCATGCAACTTGGCAACCATTCGTTGGATAGGGATGAAGGTAACACACCAATGGAAGATGACGACGGAGTGTGTTCAGCAATCCTTGGCCAACCTTGAACTTACACACCTACTACTACACCTTCTCCTACACGTCGATGTCAGGCCATTGGAAAACTTGGCTACTGTTATCGATAGCATTACTTCAACTCTCGAGCAATGTCATAGGCGATCCTCTTTATACCCCTCCTGGTAGCGATCCTAAACGCAAGGAATTCCTTTTACGCCGAACCCTTAATGTACGCATGAATGCTCTTCTTTTACCACCAGCAACTAACGCCACTTTCCACCCCTAGTACGAGATATCTCAAGCGACACCCGATGACAGTAATACAGAACCCAAAGAACAAGGTGTGTCTTTCATGCCGTCATTGAAAAAGGCACACACAACTTATATATCTCTCAGGTGAACTACTTTATCGAGTTGCCCTCCAACACCTTGAAGCGATCGATCAGTCATCAGCACCCTCTGCAGACGATACACGAAGGATAGACAACAATGACGACGACGAGCACAGTATTCTCGATACAGCATTAGCATCGATTCGCCTAGTATCACAAGCTATATCCCATCTATGGACGCCGCATGACGAAGAGACACACGTTGTGGATGTCACGGACCAACTCTTGCAGGACGAGGATCACCTACGACTAGCTATGACAATGCTTGAAAAAGCAGGAAACACATATGGCAATGATGATGCTTTGTTTCTCTTGGCCGAGATCAACTTTGTAAGCTACACGAGAGGGGTTGGATCATGATGATGGATTATAAGCACTCATCATTGTGATTATTATTATGTAGTTTGCCAAGTACAAGCATCCTCGTGATTATAAGACTGCTTACAAGTATTATATGGAGTTGGCAGCGGTTGGCAATGCGACAGCACAAGAGATGATTGGATTCATGTATGCTACTGGTATGGGACATGCTGTGGAACGAGATCAGGCGCAGGCGCTTCTATATCACACATTTGCTGCTCATGGTGGCGACACAGCGGCTGAAATGACATTGGGTTATCGACATTTACTTGGCATTGGTACCGAACAGAAATGCGAGGACGCAGTCTATTATTATCAACGAGTAGCTGAGAAAGGTAGGATGCAAAGGATTGTGTGTCATTGTCTGTCTACATGTGGGCTAACTCACACCCACGCTAGCCATCCAACACTTTTTGTCTGGACCCCCTGGAGGACGCACACAGCCCCCACCCAAAGTACGACTGTCTGATGAAGCAGGTGGTGTCTATGGATATGGGGCAAGTGCTATGACAGATCGCAGACAACGATCCACAGGTGCAGGCTCTGAGAGATCTGTTAGCATTGATGAAGTATTACAATATTGGCGCTATTTGGCTCAGACAAAGGGTGATTTTGAAGCACAGGTACGATAATGAGAATGCGATACATATATCAAGATCTTGCTTCTGATACAATGCGATTAATTCTATCTAGCTCATGCTTGGTCAAATTTACTATCAAGGAACACGAAGCATTGCTCAAGACTTTAAGGAAGCCTGGTCTTTCTTTTTCCAGGTGGCTGACAGCTTACCTTCCAGCATCACACCAGCCTTCATCAACAGCAAACGTGGTCGGGCTATTGGTCAAGCTGCTGGCTTCCTAGGTAAAATGTGCTGGCGTGGTGAAGGTGGTCCAGTCGACGTGGGAGCAGCCTACAACTGGTTTGTGCTTGGAGCCGATTTGAATGATTCCATCTCGCAAAATGGGCTTGGTATGATGTATCTCCATGGTGTTCACGTGCCACAGGTAAGGGAGGAGGAGGAGGATGGATCATACAACTTGCCTTTATTTAACAACTTTCTTTTACAGAACCGTGACAAGGCGATTGAATATTTCAAGAATGCTGCCGCTCAGGATAATCCAGAAGCCCAAGTCAACCTTGCGATCGAGTACATCAAACATGATACGACATTGAAACACGCCATTCCCTATCTTACACTTGCTGCTGAAGCAAAACACCCGTTGGCTCAGTGGTACCTTGCAAAGCTTCATCAAAATGGCGTTGGTCTTCCCAAACAATGCCAGGTGGCAGTATCGGTAAGCAATTTATGCATGCACCAATGCTCTTTCAACTGATTTGCTCACGAAAACATCGCTTTTAGTATTACAAATCGATTGCTGAAAGGTGTGATTGGCTTCATCCCATAGTTGAAACAGCTTATACTGCATATGAAAAGGGCGATCGGGAGAGCGCACTGCTGTACTATATGATTGCTGCCGAACATGGCTACGAGATTGCTCAATCGAACGTGGCGTATCTTTTGGATAATGGTATGTCATTGAATTCTATTTAAGCCTAAATTCATGAGCTAACCCTTCTCCTCATTTTGCAGACAAGCGATTATTCAACATCAAACATCTGTTGGGCCTTGAAAAGACTATGGAAAGGGATCGTGACGCTGAAGAATATGCATTGATTTATTGGTCCCGATCAGCTAACCAAAACAATATCGACTCACGTGTCAAGATGGGCGACTATTATTTTCGAGGGATTGGAACAGAAGTCGACTACGAGAAAGCAGCAACATGTTATCGAATTGCTGCAGACATTGATCTATCACCGATGGCCATGTGGAACCTTGGATGGATGTATGAAAACGGTCTGGGCGTTGCCAAGGATTTCCATCTTGCTAAGCGTGCTTATGACAATGCACTTTCCACCAACCCTGATGCCTATCTTCCCGTCAAATTGTCATTGATCAAGCTGTATCTACGCTATTATTGGGGCTGGATTACACGAACTGAAACCGGTCAAGATCTGATGTATGATGACACTCGACGAGCATCATCCAATGATGGCGATGGTGAAAGTGGAAACATGGATGGTCCCGGAATTGCTGTAGACCATGAAGCACGTCGCCGGAAGGAAATTGAAGCGTATGAATACGAGCGTGCACATAGAGAGATTGGTGCTGAGGAGGAGCTACGTCGCAAATACAGCAAGCATATGAAACGATTGGAACGCGAGGAAGATGATATCATGGATATGGGTGCTGGATACGATCGTGATCGATACTCGGATAACGAAGACGACGATGATGATGAGTACTCGGAAGAAGATGAATTAATCGAGAGCCTGATGATTCTTGGCCTGTGCATTCTTGTCGGATGGCTTGTTTATATGCGACAATTCCGTTTTGGAAACAACAACAATAACAACAACAACAACAACAACAACAACAACAATCCCGCTGATAATACACGAGATCACTAGGCATTGTCTCTCTATTATCCCATATCCTCCCTAAATTCATAGCAACTACTCCTTCAATAAACGCTCATGTAATCATAAACCAAATCTCTCGTTGTATATTACTATTAAAGTCAGTTGCTACGCATGCTGTCTAAGCGAACATTGTTCCAGGATAGCTTATTACAGAGATAATGCTTTATTGTAGATCTTTGATACCAAAGGATTGAAGTTGATCAAAAGTTTACGGGACCAGATTTGCATGATCCGCACGTGATGGTAGCTCAATAACTCAAGCCAGAATTTAGGCCAGCTGTCAAACCAACTCTTTTTCCTCCTAATGAATCGCGGCGCGTAAGTGTTTCAATGCATGCACCCGTGCTCCTCTAATGTAGATCGTTATAAAGATACTACAAGGCAAAATATGGCAACAAAGGCTTTCGGGGCGGTGGCCGTGGCCAGAAACGATCTTGGGATCAGCACCAGCAACAAGAAGGTGACCTTTGAATTGAAGACGATACCACATGCTCCAATGAACTCACTGTAATGACGACCATAACAGGCTTCCACCACACCAAAGGCAATATCGAAGCGTTTCTAAGGTCGATCGACGGACAAGGCTATGGACGTTATCAATCACTTGAAAACCGTATGTTGGTCTACATCAATGCTATATCTGCCATGATGCTCATGTATGATATGTAGAGGTGTTCACTCATCCATTATACACGCTACGATTCGACAAAGTGCAAAAGGATCCATTCGCGCCACCGAGTCGTATGCGTATCTATGTCAATCGAAGCATTGCTGGCTTTCCTGCAGATTTGTACGCCGATAAGGAGACGTGAGTTATACTTCATATCAATCACATGAGACGCCCTCCTCATAACATGATGTATCGTCTTAGATCCACAGCCACAAGCAATTACGTGCTTCGACGAATGAGTGAAGAATTGGATAAAGTACGCCGTTATACAAATGGTGGTGGATTCCATGATATGAAAGGTGGTGCGATCGAGATATCAAAGCCTGGACAAGAGATCTTGGAACAAAATAGTATCCTCATCCATGAAGGCAATATTGAGGCACGTCTTACATTCGGTCTTCCTGGTCGTGGTAATAATGATGGTCCCTCCCACAATCCAATGAGAGCTCTTGTTCATATGATTTATTAATAGGTCGAACCATTGCTAGTGAGCGCGCTATCGAGATGCTCGTGCACAAACTTCCAGGCATTGTCGAGAGATCATTATTGTATCAAGCATTGGATTCTGACGACCTTCAAAACTTTGTCACATGCTATCGAGATCAAGAATCCTTGAGGAAGCAATTGAAGGCGCATAGTAAGTGTGGGGTGTATGCTATTATGTCAACGCGCGCATTGATTTGGTATCTGCTGAATAGATCTTGTGGCATTCATCCCTGATGGTGCTATCCTTCCTAGACAATCTGGTATTTCGGACTTGCCTATGGATTCCTCACAAGCAGCCGCGTTCAGATCACCAGATTCACTTCGAACATCAATTACTTGTCAATCGGGAAAAAAGATCACTGGAATGGGCATCAAATGTGGTGTAACAATGATCACAGTAAGTAGTAAGAGATACATGATGATATGTGCGTTGATCTGACAAACCATTGCGTGGACTAGGGCGGTGGCTATCACGTGAGTTTTGGACCATCATGGCAAAAGAGCCCGGAACTCAAAGCATGATATAGGGGAAATCGACTTTGCTTTCTGCAATTGAGCGAGGAATCTACAATCATATACCAGGTAATAGGCTATTATATGAATCATTATCCATCTAGGCTAATCATGCAATTATAGGTGATGGCCGAGAATATCTTGTTTGTGATCCAAGCTTGACACGCATCCGAGCTGAAGATGGGTTAGTATTCAAAATATGTGGCTCATGTATGGAGACTGACGTTGATTTGAATCTATAGTCGCAGTGTTGAAGGAACGGATATCTCGCCCTTTATCAACAACTTACCATTTGGCATCAACACGAAGAAATTTTCAACAGCCAACGCAAGTGGTAGCACATCTATGGCTGCCAATGTACAAGAGATGGTCGAGGTAGGATGATTTTATTTTCAGCAGCAACTCTCAGTGATGGACTATAACGATGCTCTTATAAAGGTTGGTGTGCGAGCCATGATTTATGACGAAGACACGTGTGCCACCAATTTCATGATTCGGGACGAACGCATGCAGATGATTGTACCAAAACGGAATGAGCCGATCACTCCTCTTATCTACAAGATCCGTAAGCTCCATCAAGAAAAGGATATTTCGACCATTCTCGTTGTTGGCAGCTGTGGTGATTATGTGGATGTCTCTGACAACATTATTGAAATGCGCAATTACGAGCCAATGTAAGCAGTGAGATCTTCATCGTGTCAACCTTATCTCACAGAAACCCTCTTTATATATAGTGATATTACCGATCATGCAAAGAAGATTGCCGCTCAGTATCCAAGAAAGCTTGTCGATGAAGGAGGTAATTACTACTAGGATACTTTTCCATGATTCAAATCTGACATGATATATCCTTATTAGGAGATACATATGGCAGTGTCACTCAACGAAGACTGATGATCCCTGCTTATACCATCGAAAAGAGGTCTGTCAAGGCAATACACACTGTCCATTTCGGCTATCAACACGAGCTATCACTTTCTGCATTGGAAAATTTGGCTCAAAAGCACCAAACCCAGTGGATTGCAGCAGCCATTGCTTATTTGAAAACGAGCCAACAAACGAAGGAAGATATCAAGACGTTGCATCAAATGATTGACATATTGGAAAAGTCATTGGATGGTCTTGTGGTATCAGGAACCAAACCAAACACTCTCAGATCCCCCTTGGACGCTGTGTTGCAACCTCATGAAACAGTACATGGTGATTTTGCAAGACCCACACGCTATCAACTTGCCCACGCCATTAATCGTCTTAGAGGTATAAAAGTGGTAGAATAATAAACTGTGGTCTGCGTAAACAAATATCCTGCGTTGATGCTTATGATCAAGTGACACTCTCTTCACCCATTATTTCAACATCTTTGTCAGCCAAGACTCTCGTTTTCCCTTTACCCCATTTTCCCCCTTCTTCCCATTTATTGATAAAGACGAATATGGTTTCATTGTGGTGGAGCCAAAGTGCCTTGGATGACCAGATTGGTAATGGGTGTTATTACAAGCACGACATGGTAGACGACTAACAGACTTAAATGGCTACACTACATAGACAAAGCAACGTCCGAGCTCTTGCCTACCAATCAGGAAGACATTGCACTTCATTTTACTATCAGCGACCATATTCGAAGCAAGAGGGTGAACAGCAAGGAAGCTATGCGTTCTCTGAAACGGAGGTTACAGCATAAAAACCCAAACGTGCAGTTGGCTGCTTTATCGGTGAGTGGAGGATACGCACACGAACAAGGTCGACGCCTATCTCACTCATTGATGGATAGCTTACCGATACATGTGTCAAGAATGCTGGTGATGCCTTTGTACGAGAGATTGCTAGTCGAGAATTCATGGAGACTCTTACTATGATTCTACACTCTGTAAGTACGATTTAAGGGATTATAACAAATATATTGAACTTACACTCTACATAATAGCCGGATTGTAACCTGGACGTCAAGAATAAGATCCTTGCTGTCATCCAGACTTGGGCTATCGCTGCAAAGAACAATCCAAGCCTAAATTACTTGACCGACACTTACCACTTGCTTCAGCATGAACGATTTCAATTCCCGCCTTTGAATGAACATGTCAATGCATTGCTCCTGGAAACCGCAGCAGTATGTTTGAATCCCATCATTACACTTTTAAGGATACTGACATGGATATCTTAAGCCACCTGAATGGACTGATTCGGATGTATGTGAACGCTGCAGAACACCATTCACTTTCACCAACCGTAAAGTAAGTTTTATGGTCAATGAAGATTGAGAATGGTCATGGTGCTTACTGTGGATAATGAATGTAGCACCATTGCCGGAACTGTGGTGGCACTTTTTGTCAAGAATGCTCTTCAAAGAATCTACCCTTACCCCATTTGGCCATCGACGATCATGTCCGTGTATGCTATGGATGTTATATCAAGCTGAAGCTCTCCCGGGTTGCCAAAAAGGGTCCTGTTATTCCACCACCACAACTAGTGCCTACACCAAAGAATACTACTCGGCATGAGGAAACCACTACATCTGCTCCTGTTGTCAATGGATCGGAAGATAAACAATTTGAGGAGGATCTGAAGCGAGCAATTGAGTTATCCAAAGCAGAAGCGGAGCAACATCACTATGCACCATCAGCGGCTGCTGTTGCCAAGGATACCGATTTGAGATCGACAACACAATATGGACTGGTAATGTTTATTATGATGGCTTTCGATAAATATATTGACAAAGTCCTCTGCTTAGAATGGTGTCAAGGAGGAGGAGGCAGAGGAGGAGGATCCAGAACTAGCAGCAGCCATTGCAGCCTCTCTACGTGACATGGAAGATGCACAAAAGACCGAACTCGAGTATTACAACCAGCAGAGCAGTTCACGAAGAACAAATACGGAAGAGCTCTCGAACACAGAAATGGACAACATTGAATTATTTGCGACATTAATGGAACGAATGAGCGCGACTGCAGTAAACAACATCGGGACCGATGAGCAAATCAATCAATTATACACCCAAATCGCGACCTTGCAACCCAAATTGGTTAAAAACCTTGATGATGCAATCCAGAGACACAGTACGTGTTAACCATCATTTGTTCTGGCACTCATACTAATAATGGATCCACAGATAGGTATTCAATGTTGCACGAGAAATTGAATAATGCAGTGAGAACGTATGATCGACTACTCGAACAAAAGGTGGCAAGTTCCTATCAGCGCGTATCCAACGCTTCAATACAGCAGCAGCCATATGGTGTACCACAATCGGCTTATAATGCAGCAGCTCCACAACAATACCCAGTTTATCCGCAAACGTCTTCTCAATCCTTGTATCCAAGTATGCAACCTTCCAATGGACAAAGATCGTATCCTGGTCAACCATCGCCATACCAACCACCATTTGCAACATCCCCACGACCAACCACATTATCACCCACTGCACCGTCTCACGGGAACCCCTTAAGCGGTATCCAAGCTCCTACTTCGATGACTATACCCACGCAAGATCCAACACCATCCGCGGATCAACCTGAACAACGTCATTTTCCACAAACAGTTTCAGCTGTGGGAGACAATCATCATGTTTCGTACAACTATGATAACAATCTCGGGCGATGGGTGACGACCAATGTGTCACAAATCCAGCAACAAATGCCGCCACCACCCGCGCCACAGCAAGTGATGAACCTTCCTCCTGCACCTACACATACCCCCCAACAGCAACAACAAGCTACAAGACCACAAGTGGAGGAACCCTCATTGATTGAACTTTGAATATATAGCGTTGTCATAGCAATTACAATTGATCAATACATTCATCTCAATGACTTGTTTTTATTTATTGAATAATTGTTGTTTACGCAGCCTTGACAGCAGCTGATTGTTGCAACAGGTGGTTGACAGCCATATCACGATAGGATTCCAGACCAGGGACCTTGAGACCTACAACCTTTGCAGCATCATCCCATTGACGCACTTGCACCTTGAGCTTAAAGAGGGGATCTTGTTCAAATTCCTTCACTTGCTCAGGGGTAAATGGACCACCCTATTGCAGGAAAAATATATCAGCATTGAAAGTTCATGTTGTACCAAGATTACAATAGATACCTGGTATTTCAGGGACATTTTACTGGCAGCACTCAATCCGTCATAGTAAGTGGCATCTTTACCAGTCAAATAGCGTTTGACTGCCACATGGGCTTCCACCAATTGAGCAACCTTGTCTGAGAAACCAAGCCTGCGGAGATATTGGCCGCCAATGCGCTCGTGGCCAGTGACGCCCACACTGATTGATTGCTTTTCTCCACTTTTTTCAACAGCCGAGGGATCCAATTCTGCCAATGCCGACGCATCGCACATTATCCGCTTTTGTTCCTTTTCTATGGGAAATTGACCAATATCATGCAACAATGCGCCTAGCACAGTTTCATCGTCAGCACCTATTATACAATAAATCAATCAGCAACATTTATGAGTTGAAATGGATTATTATGAGGGTGGCTGTTATAGTAGTTGTGGTAATAGTACCTGCATCAACCGCTTGTGCTGCAGCTTGAAGACAATGATCAAGTTGGGAGATCTTTTCACCAATGTAATCGTGCTTATATCCATCCACAAGGATTTTGAATAAGTTATCCACAATTTGATTGCAAGCTTCAGGGGTTGCCATGATGGTAAATGAACAATAGTAAAGAAAGGTGCGTATATAAAAAGAAAAAGAGCCTAGACAAATAACCTTTTCTGGGGATTTTGGCTATCCTTGTACACACACGCACACACGGGCACACACACACGAAATAAAGGATCCGCGGAATCACCGCAACTGACAGCATGTGCGCAGCTGATACGCCCAAAACAATGCACACGTGCGAAACCATGATGTCCATTCGTCTCTTGCACAATGATTCAATTGGATCTTTTTCATGTGGGAACATGACAAGGTTTGGATCGGGGGCTCCATAGACAGTAAGAGCATATACACACAAAGCATATCGTGATGATGATGGGGTAAGATAAGAACTAAAACGACAAAGCATGTTATGTTCGTCGTTGCAATAATGGTGCTACACAATCCCCTCCGCAAAAAGAAAACCCGTCCTTTACCTATATAAACAGCATAAACTGCTCGATTTGTGAAAGCGTGAAAAACAACTACAACAACCATGGTTTCTTCAATGATCCAAAACACCGAGCCATACAAGCTTACCGAGGAACAACTCAAGTCCTATCATGAACAAGGCTTTCTGTTGATCGAGGACTTTTTCTCAGAGGAGGAACATGCTGAGCTAAACAGCTATTGTCAAACATTCAAGCAATGGGGTGAAGAAAAGGGCAAATGGATGCAATATTATGAGGTACACACAAAGACGGGTGAGAAGCAATTATGCCGCACCGAGAACTTTACACCTTTCCATGATGGCATGCGTGGTTATGTCAAGAGCCAACGTCTTTTGGACGTGCTCAAAAAGTTGCACGGCGAAGAATATGTCCTCTTTAAGGAAAAAGTCAACTACAAGCTTCCTGGTGGTGGTGGTAAGTAATAATGAAATGAAAAGAAGGGTCAATGATGGACCCTGATCCTTTTTTCCCAGGGTTCCCTGCACACCAAGATGCACCTGCTTTTGTCCAATTTGGTCAATCCTCTCACATGACCGTGATGTTTACTATTGATCCTACCACTGACGCCAATGGATGTCTCGAGGTGGTACCTGGCTCACATAAAAATACCTTTGATCGAGGTATCCTTCCTCAAGAAAAACACGATGGTTCCATTTCAGTGGATTGGTGCAAGCAACAACAATGGCTTCCTGTACATTGTAAACCTGTAAGCATCACGTGGTATCTGCTTAGTGCATGCAGAATGAATTCATTTTTTGTTGTTGTTGCTTGGTTTCTTAGGGCTCTGTGTTGATCTTTGGTGCCTATTTGGCCCATCGATCGGGCGACAACAATACCGACCAATCTCGCATTGCGGTGTATCTGACATATAATGCAGCTCGTGAAGGTGATTTGCGTGATCATTACTATAACGAAAAACGCAAGCTATTTCCACCTTCTTATGAACGTGAAGAGGGCAAGGATTATAGTAAGTTCTTTAGAAGAATATCATTCTCTTGGCATACTAATATAGATGTTTATTTTATAAATAGGCGAAGGAGCTGTCATTTATAACCTTGCTACACCCATCAAATCATAGATGCGTGTGTGTTATTGTTACCCTCTATCTCTCTTTCTCTCTGTCTCTTTATATATCATTCTTTGTTTCTATCATTATTATGCAATAAACAACTCCCTCCCCCCAATTTCAGAGTCGTCAATGTGTGTGTGCTGCAATTCCAGCCACCTGCAGTTTTGTGTTCCGCCCCTTTTTCTTGCTTTGCTTTGCCGACGTCCGACTCCTTACCTTCCTCCCTCATCCTTGTAAAGCAACTCCAACCCCTCTTTATTCTTCTCTCTCCATCTCACGCATCCTACATCTCTTTGCATTACCTCATACCAACATGCTCATTAAGGAATTCCGTGTCATCAACAACTGTACTGAAGCCGAGTACAAGATCGGTAAGCTATAGGATCATCATCTGCCATATTCCCCCATCGCTGCTCAGCTTCCATCCTGGACAATGGTATTAAAATATTTGTGTTGTCAACTTTTAGGACAGCTTTACGCGACTGCCATGGCTTCCAAGGAACAAACTGGTGGTGGTGAAGGCGTCGAAGTCATCAAGAACGAGCCATATGAAAAGGAGAATGGTGAAAAGGGCCAATACACATACAAGATCTTCCGTCTAGCATCGCGTGTACCAGGTTTTGTGCGTGCTCTTGCTCCTGCTGGTGCCTTGGATCTTTATGAAGAGGTAATAAGGGGGAAGATAATGGATGGAAAGGCTGTATTTCGTTGCCAGCTCACGACGCAAGGATGTCTTTTTCGTATTAGGCATGGAACGCTTATCCCTACTGCAAAACAGGTAATTTATTGGGACATATTGTGTGTGTGGGTGTGTGAAATAGGGTCAGCAGACTCACATTCTTGGTTTCTTTTTTTTTTTTCATCTAGTTTTGAAGGTTTGACATCCCAAAGGAAAAATACACCGACGAGATGATCGGGAATACTGACATTATGCAACATTTTAGAATGGCTACATGAAGGACAACTTTTCGATCGTGTATGAAACTTTGCATGTCGACAACTCACGTGGCGAACGGGAAAATGCTCTCAACATCTCAGATGCTGATCTCAAGAAACGTGATGTCATTATGATTGATGTTGCCAACGACCCAATTGACCCCAAGGATTATAAGGCCCAAGAAGATCCCAAAATGGTGCATTCCTTCAAGACCGGTCGTGGCCCTCTTACTGAGAAGGATTGGACACAAAAGGTCGAGCCTGTCATGACTTGCTACAAGCTGGTGTACATTGAATTCAAGTGGTTTGGTCTTCAGGGCAAGGTGGAATCTTTCCTCGCCAAGACGATCCACAACTTATTCATCAAATTCCATAGGTAAGAGATGGAAAAAAAATGGGAGGAAAATGGGAATTAGTCCAGGTGATTAACGGTGATGGTTGCACAATAGACAATTGTTTTGCTGGATGGATCAATGGTATGGCATGACAATCGATGATATCCGAGCATTAGAAGAACAAATCAAAAAGGATCTCGACGTTAAGCGAAATGAAGGCACCATCCCTGGCTCCGGATCTGATTCAGCTAGCATTGCTGCAAGCAGCGTTCATACTGCAAATGGCAAACAATAAACGGGAAATGAAGCATGTGTGTTTAGTTTTTGGCATAATTGGACTTGTATATTATATACGGAAACAGTAAATACCCGAGAATCATTGTGAGAGAAAATGGAAGTTCTCCGAGTGGCTACAGATCATTTGGTTGCACAAGCCAAGAATTCGCTTTATAGGTCGACCATTTTAGCAGTACCCTCTCGCTCTCTCAAGTTGTTGATATTCAGCTTTGCATAGTTTAGTTTATTGTCTCTTTATTTGGGTTCCATATCCCATCATTTATTCATAAATACATCTGCACATAATGAGGCCTATGATTTACATGATATTCTGACGTGATGGATTGATGGCCTAAAGCTGTGCTAACGTCAATGCTTTCCCGCTTGCAGTACCCATGAGATAACAATGGGAGGGTCAGGCTAGGCTTTGGTGGTGTAAAGAAGCTGTTGTATGGGGTGGGTGTTGTCATGTACATCCTTGAAGAGCTTTGATATGATGAAGAAACGATAGTAGCCAACATGCTTTGAATTGCTCTATCAAGCACAATTATAATGTCATTATCCATTTCACACTTGTGTATATGGTGTATATATATGAACCTCTGTTGCTTGCTGCATTATGTATTCAAATCACGCATGACGAGAATGGAGGGAGGGGCCAATCTGCTGTGACTTAAATCAGCCGTCTTTGGAGTACAATTGCCGTCCTTACTCCCTTGTCTGGAACAACACACACACACGTACCCAATGACTATGCAACTCTATGTCTGGAGCCCAGCACTCGATGCACCATCCATCGATCCGAAGTGTATTGTCGTGGAAGCTTATTTACGTCTGCTTGAAGTCAATTTCACCATTGTCTACGCCAACGATCCACAATGCAGTCCAACAGGTGAGAATGAGATTACGCGCTTATTCGATCCCAAGCTTATTTTATGAAAATACAAAGGCGAGTTACCGTTGCTTAAGGAGGGCACAACATGGGTAGCAGGAGTGGATCGTATCCTAGCTCACTTGGCGAAGCGTGGACTTGACGGCAACCGTGAGTTGTCACCCGAGCAAAAGGCTGAATACCTTGCATACAGCGCCATGACAGAAGAAAAACTGATGGATTGCATGGTAAATATGGACTCAAAGGAAATAGTATGGATGTATTGATCAACGCATGTGCATATACAGCTCTTCACATGGTACGCCGACATGACCAACTTTGTCAAGAACATCCGACCGACCTATGCCAAGATCCTTTCATTTCCTTCTCGGTACTTGGTTCCCATTCAGTTGAAAAAGAACGCCAAGGCACGTCTTGCCAAATACAGCGTGGAGATCACGGATGATGATAAGGGTTTACCTCAAAACGAAGTGGAAGAAATGAAGGAATTACAACGCTCAGGATGGCACTATGTAAGTTATATTTTAAACCAAAGAAGAGGAAGGATCACTTACAATCGACATTTAGATGTATCGATTAGCAAGAGAAACATACGCAGTTCTTGATAGTCAATTAGCCGATAAGCCATTCATGTTTGGAGAAAGGTAAATGTTTTGTAACATTCTTCAACAAGAAGATTAATCCCTCGCTATAGACCCAGCACACTTGATTGCGTTGTATTCGGTTATTTGGCACTTCATCTTTATCCTAACCTGGCACATCGACGATTACAACATATCTTGATCAACGAATATCCTCGCTTAGCAAGCTACTGTGACCGTGTCAAAGAGCGATTCTTTTCCACTGAGCAATCTCAATCGGAGGCAGCACAAGATATCCCATCATTATGGCGCACGTTTTGCAATAACCCCCGTGCCTTTTTCAGCAATATCAAGCAAGATGCAATGGCCTACATGGGTAATAGCGATGCTCAAGATAAGCCCAAGAAATCCGATGCACAACTCGAGTTTGAACGCAAGAGGATATGGTCCATTGCAGGAGGCGTCACATTTTTATTGGCTTATGTGATTTACAATGGCATTGTTAGTGTAGAATTTGGAGACGATGATGATGAAGAAGTAGAATACGAGATGGATTATGAAGAAGATGAGATGTATGATGACGAAGAAGATGTTGATTTGTAGAATAAAAGAATAATTAGATATTGAATATAAAAAAGTCATCCCATCTCCTACGTAGCCTGCTGTTCTCCTAAAGCAACTACATCAGCATGACCGTGGAGTGTACAAATCCAAAGTCAGCCCACCCCCACCCTGTTAAAGAGCAACGCGCTTGGGAATAGGTGTTTCTCTACTCATCTTTCTCTCTCTCTTTTTTACTTCATCTCATTGCAAATATGGTAAGACACGCTTGGCCATCATGAACCACACGTCCACCTGACACGTTATTCTCTACTAGTCATCCGGTGTTGCTGTGAACGATCAGTGCATTGAGCTCTACGAAGAGTTCAAGCTGCGCAAGACTATCAAGTACATCATCTTCAAGTTGTCAGGTAAGTTGGGAAAGACATGCTTATGGGACATGATAACGAAAGACTAAAAATGCTGTTTTTAGACGACGCCAAAGAAATCGTTGTTGAAAAGTCTGCCGAGTCTGGCAACTATGATGATTTCCTCGAGTGCCTTCCTGAAAACGAGCCCCGTTATGCTGTCTATGACTTTGACTACGAAAAGCCTGGTGAAGGTCAAAGAAGCAAGATCACCTTTTACTCCTGGTAGGTCATGATCCCATCCATCCCCTATTATCCTCCTCCTCCTCCTCTTCCTTTCCTCCTTCCATAAGCTGACTAGGATTGCTACTGGTAGGATCCCCGATACTTCCAAGGTCCGTCAAAAGATGTTGTACGCCTCGAGCAAAGACGCGTTGCGTAAAAAGTTGGTTGGCTTGGCAATTGAAATCCAGGGTACCGAGTTTAGTGAGGTAAATGAAAAAAAGAGCTTTACACAAAGAGAGGATCGAGAAAGAGTGAGAGAGATAAGCAATGAGACTAACGCTAACACTGTTTCATTTTCTAGGTAGCTCACGAAACCGTCTTGGAAAAGGCCAACCGTTCCGCTTAAAAGACATTCCCAAGTAGTGATCCGCTCATATTACCCGTATTCTTTAAACAATGGCACGCTTTCTGTCAATCTATTTACTTGTATCATTGTGCATATTATAGTGTCATATGTTGCATCTGAGCTGAAGCTTGGTGTGTGTGTGTATGTGTATGTGTGCTGGCTTTGAAGTAAATCAATGTGGCATGTTTGCTTGGCAACTCACGTGCATGGGTGGGCATTCTTTAAAACATGTGGCTCGGCTTTAAACTGCGTAGCTATATTGCTTCAGGGCATGGAGAATAATGTATTTGGATCAGAGTTATAGCTGTTCATGTCTTAGGTGTGTAGTGAAAGTGACAATGGCTACTTAAGGTGACACACGGCTGCGGTATCTTTCATTGGCGCTGCGGTGCATCGCTGCGGTTTGATGCTTGGCACAGGCACCATACATGACAAAAATCAGTATGATGATAGGTCTTGCGATACACGTTATTACTTTTCTGGAGTCAATGTGGGAAACAAACAGCAAAAGATCAATGAAGAAGATGGGGGGAGACGTTTCTTTGACACCAATTGAAATCCACCACATCCTATTTTTATGCCCAGACACCAGGTTTTCTTTTTGAGCCAACCGAATCCCTGGGTCACTACTATTATCCCATACAGAAATTGACATGCCCCTGGATTGGCAAAGGTGAAAAGTATATAAACATTTGAAACGGGATAAAGCACAAGAGCGGATCGAATGTATGCTATTTAACGAGCTGGTTGGTGGATGAAGTGTTTTCAGAAACAATGCAATGGCTCGGATGATAATGGTATGGTTGTTGCTGTTGTTGTGGTGGTGGTTGGCGGTCGGCCAGCGATGCTAACACATCAAGGGTTGGGGAGGATCGTCTTTTACTGGAGTTATTTGCTGGAGTGGATTGATGATTTGAAGATGTGGACTGATTTGCCGTCTTAGAATGATCATCGAAAAGTGGTTGTCGTGGTGGTAAGGCATCGTTCATTAAATTGCTAAAATAGGATGTTGTTTGTTGAGGAGAAGACGCTGATGTTTTCATATCGTGATACTGTGGTGGCGGTGAGGCGAGTAAGGATGACGACGTGGTGAAAGCAGGTTGATTGTGATGTAAATACCGGTGTTCAGGTGCTGGTGAATTTGGTTGTTGGTGGGTAAAACGTTCAAGTGGTGGAGAACTTGCTTGCTGTTGGTAATGGTGGTGTGTAACAGCGGAGCGCATAAGCTCGAAATCGTGGTCGGCTTCCTGTTGTGATAAAGGAACAACTACTGAATGTAAAGAAAAGAGTTAAGGATCAAGCCACATGCAGCATTTCATGTAAATGCGAAGCATGTTGTTTAGAGTATAAAAGGATATCAAGCCTAGATGGGCGATGATGGGGTATCCAATCTGCTACGTGCTGGTCATCAAGCGTATTATCTAAAACATCAAGAGGAGTAATAATGTTTAGTACCAAGCATGACAAGGAGAAACAAACATTATACATACTTGATTGTCGATTGTGGGAATAATACTCCTGCTCGAGAGCGTTGATTTTCTGCTGCACGTGTTCTATCATTCGTCGACGCAATCCCTTTTTCTGCAGTTGAAAGTGGTCATTGGCTGATTTACGTGCTGCTTCCATGATAGCTGTCTGATTGCGCATAGCATATTGATATTGGGCTTCTCCCACCTTAAGCCTGTGGATACGCTTTTCTTCAATCTCTTCAATCAGCTTTAAATACTCGGGATGATTGCCTTCCTTGACAGCTTTTTCCAATCGGTCCAACTCGGCAAGCCTAACAGGTGTCAATAAATAAAAGAGACTTTGATGATGAAGATGAAGATCAACGCCATCTTACTTTTCTTTTGCTTCAGCCTTTCTTTGAGCTCTTCTAGCTTCACGAGTTTCCTTTGTCATTCGTTGACCTGATTGTCGAGTTTCCTTTGTTATCCTTTGATTGGTGTGTCGGGTTTCCTTGTCATCTCGCACAGCGGCAGCCTTATTGCTGGTAGAATTTGGTTTAGACCGCTTCGTCTTTTGGTAGTCGCTTTCGGATGATCCCTTGTCAGCGATGGTTGGTGTGCTTGTGCTGCGTAATGCTCGTTTACGGGTATTGGTTGTCTTCCCAAATGATTCCTCAGATGTCTCGTTTTGATTGTGATGTGATGTTGATTCAGCGGATTGTGAGCGCGTTACTCTCGTGCTGACATCAGACGAGGATGATCCATTGCTCTCGATACTGTCACTCGTGTATGATGTGTTATTGACCATGTCTCCAGACGATTGATGTTTTGCTTGGTCCACGGCAACAGGTAGTGGTTGTTCCGAAAGGGAAGATGGTTGCTTGTTAGCGGTTGCCACAGAGCGACTGGCTCGTCTTGTAAGCATGCGACCCACTGGAGTTGTGTCGTCTGACATAGTTGTAGCCTTGACTTGCGACATTGCAAACGTGGTGATTCGTACGAGTGGGGGTTATGTAGAGTGAAAGCAATATGTGTTAGAGTGGGTGTAAGCTATGTGACAAAAAGAGGGAAAAGGAGTGAACACAAGCAGCGAATTGCAACGCCGAAAGAAAAAAAAGGGCCGGTGCTGCTGTTGTTGCTGCTGTTGCCTTGTGTGTGGTTGATGGGGTCACCAGGCGAAACCCACCAGCATTATGCTCCTACTCCTTCCCCGTACACCAATCAATCCATCCTAGTCGTCATTACCATATCATCTTTTTCTTACTTCATTTGCTATCCTGCTGTCATACTACTAATATTTGATGCAACCAAAAGGGGGTGGTCGAGGATCTGCAGAAAACAAACGATGCAACATGCATCAACCAGCCATGCACATACCTCAGTCATATACACACACACACACACAAACCTCGCATTTATTGACCATTGTATGATGATGAAGATAGCCATGTCACACATCATGTGTATGGGGGTGGTGGCTCGTGTGCTGGTCTATGTTGTTGGTTTATGGTGACACGCCAAACCATAATGAAGAGAGACTTTGTTAGTGCTACACGCAATCCTATATTCCATTTAATGGATATGCATGTGCTGATTGCCCCTTTTCTTCTTACATGCAAGATCAGTAATAAAGAATTCACAGGATTTTCAAGATAGAAACGGCTCATGGCTACTATGGTTACACATACTAGCCAATCAATCAATCTCAGGTTTAAAAAATGCTCAACGCATGTTGGCACGTGTCCATTTATGTTCCACATTCATCAGATCCCGTCGTCCGTCATCATTGAGATCCTTGGGCATTTGCCTGCAATCATCCGAACGAGATATTGATACACCAGAAACCAAAAATGGTGCCTGATACATTGACCTACTATAACAAACAATCAATGGCACACCATAAACAATCACCCCATTTGCTAAGCATAATGATGATAGATATATGAAAATAACAATGTCGTGCACTGACTGATTATGGTATACCAAAAAGCCGTACACTGTATCATGGATTCTATAACAATGAAAGCCGCATTCCACCACTAGTCAATAGCATACTGATTATAATAAAACCTGGGTTCATTGTTCGTTTCATTACCCAACTACTTATTCATGGGAGATTACGAGGGAAAACAGCCCATTATCGATTGCCGTATGCAAGTTATCATTATCCTTTAATCAATGAATGTGTAATGTGTCTAGTGTACTAGTATTTCTGCTTTCAACGCTATTTCATGCAACGCTTATTGACGCCTCTTGAAATTGGCTCGCTTCCTCTTGTTTGTACCTGGTTTGCTTCCATTCTTCCACGTTCCCAACAATGTCCACCACGCCCAATGACTTTCAGTTTCCTTCAATACACGGATTCCCACCATTCTTCACGTACGTGTATTCAATGCTGCCTCGTCATGGATACTGATACTCTTCAAAAGACGACAACCGACCGAGCAAACATGGGAAAGCCAAGTCGCTCAATGGACCGATCTCATCATGAGCTACTGCCGCCACTATCGTATTTTTCGCATTGACCTCCATGAAGTTACTGTCCCTGGTGGTTCCAAGCTGTTTGAGAACACACAACTAAAACGTGAGTGTTTGCAAGGCCCAGTTTGGGGGAATGATGGTATCATTGACCCTACCCGACGTTGTAGGTCGTTTATCGTTTGAGACTTTACAAGAGATCATCGATGATATGGTACAAAAGGGCAATGCCGAGTGGGAAGGTGGTCCCAAGGGTGCGAAATCACAAGCAGTGATCTATTGGCGTAAACCGGATGATTGGGCCAACTTGATATGGACTTGGGTATGCATGCATCTCGGTTTTTATTACTTGCTTTCCTTCCTCTCTCACACTCACATTGTATATATAGGTAAACCAGTCGGGTATGAACAACGACATCTTGACCTTGCATGAAATTGCCCATGGGGATTTGGTAGAGGATCAACGTAAGCCAGAGGGAAAAGGGGTGAAGGATGAAGACAAAGGGACCCATATCTAACGGGTGGTTCATTTTGTTTTGCAGCATTCTATGAACTCGATCCATTCATCCTAAACAAGGCAATGAACATTCTGGTCAAACGTGGTGTGGCACAACTTTTCAAAGGATCTTCGGATGATGATAGCATGGGTGTCAAGTTCTTTAGCTCAACTTAGAGGAATTGGATGTTGAATTGAATACATGACATTGATATATATATATATATATATATATACATGTTTTTTGCGAATAAGATTGAGGAATATTTCAGAGATGAACTAGCATTTCTTTTATGTATACATTTGGAAGCAATCAAAGTAAAGAAAAAAGAGCAAACGATATATGTATGGACAAACAAATGTGATTACGAAAAGGTTTCTGTACAAAGAGAAGACACACTAGAGAATGTTGATAGGTGTGTAATAGGGAATGTGTTGATCGAGCGAGAGAGAAGAATGCGATTGTGTTGTTTGTAAAGCGATTGTTTTACTTGGAGCTGGTGTACTTGGTGACAGCCTTGGTACCTTCAGAGACGGCGTGCTTGGCCAATTCACCAGGGAGGATAAGACGAACAGCGGTTTGGATCTCACGAGAAGAGATGGTGGAACGCTTGTTGTAGGCAGCAAGCTTGGAAGCTTCAGAGGCGATACGCTCGAAAATGTCATTGACGAACGAGTTGAGGATGGACATGGCCTTGTTGGAGATACCAGTGTCAGGGTGAACTTGCTTCAAGACACGGTAGATGTAGGAAGAGTAGGTTTCCTTGCGAGTGACCTTGCGCTTCTTGTCACCAGAAGCCTTAACCTTCTTCTCGGTAGTCTTAGCAGGGGCTTTGCCAGCAGGAGCGTCTTTGGGAGCCATGAGTGATAATATGTGTACGTGTGTGTGAAAAAAGTAAAGTAGGAAGAAGGGTGCCAAAGTAGCTGGTTTTTATAGGCTCACGAGCAAAATGTCTCAAAACTCCGCAGTTGCAGGGTGCACGTGGTATCGCGTTTCCCGCCCATTCACACCTTGGCATACCTATCTTCTTTGTCATCGTGATTTCACGCGGTTAACACATATACTTGACGCGATACAAGGCGTGATAACACGCAAATACGCGCTATACTATCCATTGACGCTCTTTTGCTTTTTTGAAAAAAAGTAAAAAAATAACGCGTACGCGTACCATGGGAAAGGTGGGGGTTGTGCGGAGGATAAAGACCTGGCAAGTATAAAAGGCACAATGCTCGTGCCACTATCCCTACTTTTTTTCACTTTCACATTTTCTCAACCACTCACAACTTCATATATCATCATCATGTCTGGAGGCAAGTCTGGAGGCAAATCCGCTGCTGGCGCCAAGTCGCAAACCCGTTCCGCTAAGGCCGGTCTTCAATTCCCTGTTGGTCGTATCCATCGTCTCTTGCGTCGTGGCAACTATGCTCAACGTGTTGGTGCTGGTGCTCCCGTTTACCTTGCTGCCGTTCTTGAATACTTGACTGCTGAAATTCTCGAATTGGCTGGTAACGCTGCTCGTGATAACAAAAAGTCTCGTATCATCCCCCGTCACTTGCAGTTGGCCATCCGCAACGATGAAGAATTGAACAAGCTCCTTGGTCATGTTACTATTGCTCAAGGTGGTGTTCTTCCCAACATCCACTCCAGCTTGTTGCCTACCAAGACCAAGAAGGCTGGTGCTTCCCAAGAGCTATAAATTGGTTCTCTTTTTCGTTTTGTCATTTTCATATCCTTCCCCTTTTCAGCAATACATACTATCACACATGAGCACACGCACGCATCCATATTCCATTCACATATCACCACCCGTCGTCTTTTCAATCCCATTTAGTCATTTTCTTTCCAAATATTGTACAACATGCTCATCTTTAGCTCTTGATCCATGCATCTTGTAAATACTGATTGGTTTTGCGTTGAGCGAAATACAAATTTTTTGATAACATATACGATGATCTTTATTCTTATTGATGGGCTGCAATGGCGAATCGTGTTCTTGTGGGGGTTACCGATCGTGATCATAGTCATCCATTTCCTCTTTAGAACAAACCAAAATGCAATTATAGCCGTTGAGTCATTATTTATCCAAGGAGTGAATATAATGACCCACTTTTTTATTGTTATGTTTTTGCATTGAGGATGCATAATAGGCTCAGCTGATGATAGCACACGTAATAAAAGCGACCCTTTGCCACTTTGCAATGACCAGATACTACGTGCCTTGATATTTCACTGGTCCTGACACTAACCTCACACCCATCAAACCATCACAAGTGATACATAAGCGACAAAGAAATGTGTTTTTAAAGCAGTTTGTTATTGATGAAAGCAGACGCTATATACAATTTGTTTTCTTTGCAAATGGGAAAGTAAGGAATTATCGCCTGTGGTGTGTATACATGTCGAATAATATGGATAATAGCGAAACGTGAGGAGAACGTAAACATTGGGGAGATTGTTGGGAGGTTTGACGATTATGTGGATGCTGTGTGGATGGTGTTTGTTTAACCGCCAAAACCATAAAGGGTGCGGCCTTGACGCTTGAGAGCATAGACGACATCGAGGGAGGTCACAGTCTTACGCTTGGCGTGTTCAGTGTAGGTGACAGCATCACGAATAACGTTTTCAAGGAAGACCTTGAGAACACCACGGGTCTCCTCATAGATCAAACCAGAGATACGCTTGACACCACCACGACGAGCAAGACGACGAATAGCAGGCTTGGTAATGCCTTGGATGTTGTCACGCAAGATCTTACGATGACGCTTGGCACCACCTTTACCGAGACCTTTACCACCTTTACCGCGACCAGTCATTGTTGATGTTATAGATTGAAAAAGTAAAAAAGAGAAGGAAGACCACACGTTGCACGCATTGGTCACGCCCTTTTATAGCTGTGTCTGAATTTGTACAGGAGCAGCAGCAGCACCGCAAGTTGAGATGTAGCGCGTCGCCATTTTTTTTCTATTCACGCTTTTCCAACCTCCTATTTTTGAGCGCGTTTGAATTTCGCGATACATTTGTCACCCAACTCTTTTGACCATTACATGGATCATACTTGCACAGTAAGCAAAGCAGGTATTACGGTATATTCACAATGACCCAATCGACTACAACAGTGATAGTTATAATACATGAGAACGACGATTTTATTGTATTGATCAACATGCAAAGGTACGCGATACGTGCATTTTGAATTTCAAATTGGGCGTAATTGTAAAAGATGAGGCGCGTTAACGCGTGTTGAGTTGTGGAACGTTACTCCGCGATGTCGCGTGTGCCAAATGAAGGTTACACTCCGTTATAAAGAACCGCTTTTCTTTGTCTCCTCTTTTGATTCCACTTTCTTTTCCTTCACATTTTTCAAACATGGCTCGTACCAAGCAAACTGCTCGCAAGTCAACCGGTGGCAAGGCTCCCCGTAAGCAACTCGCTACCAAGGCTGCTCGTAAATCTGCACCTTCCACTGGTGGTGTCAAGAAGCCCCATCGTTACAGACCCGGCACTGTCGCCCTTCGTGAAATTCGTCGTTACCAAAAGTCCACTGAGCTCTTGATTCGCAAATTGCCTTTCCAACGTCTTGTTCGTGAAATTGCTCAAGACTTCAAGACCGACTTGCGTTTCCAATCTTCTGCCATTGGTGCATTGCAAGAAGCCTCTGAAGCCTACCTTGTTTCCCTCTTTGAAGACACCAACTTGGCTGCCATCCACGCTAAGCGTGTCACTATCCAACCCAAGGATATCCAATTGGCTCGTCGTCTCCGTGGTGAACGCTCTTAAACACGACACACGCAACACCATACAACGCACACACACACATGTCATTCACTTGATTCATCCTTCCAATCACCTATCAGTCATTTGAACATCCCCGTTTATTCCTCAATAGCTTCATCCTCATGTATACATTTTCCTTTTTGTAAATCTGCAATACAACGTTTTATATCATAGCAACACTACACAATTGAAGTCGTTCGGTTTTATTATGGATTCTACTATGGTTGGCAAGGAAACATGAGGAAGAGATTAGCGGGCATAAATCATCATGACATACGTAGTGAGGGTATATAGGATTAACATAATGATGGAGATGTTGGCATAAATACAATGCAGGGAAATGCAGGATGATGGATGAGAATGCTCTATGATAAACTGGTGCAGCTGTCAACTGTTTTTTGTGAAAGGATATCTTCTTCATAGGATGGCAAGTGATAGCTCTCGTATACTGGTAAGCAATCATTGTACTCGGTGGTAGATACGAATTCAGGCACTGGTAATGGTGGTAATGAGCTGTCTGATGATCTATCAAACACATCTTTGAATTCGGTATAGGGCGCAAGATCACTCGGACCACGGATCCCATAACCGAGAGTGCCGATTTGTATCGGGATGTCATCAAAGGTCACAGTTGCCAGTGACGATTTGAGTAGTCGAGAAAGTAAACCAGTGTTCTTTTGCTGAGTAATGTTTGGCTCTCGAGGATACGCCTTGATGCATAATGAGTATTGGATAGTCATGAGACGTCCATATGAAACCGATGGAATAAGATCCGAAGGGATGACCAATTCCTCATCCGTTGCCTCGGCTACAATCGTTGTGATCATGTGTCTTTTGTTGGTATCGCGTGTGCTGATGGTCGACCGCAGTAATGCTATTTGATAGCTGCATTCGGTAGGGAACACAATGCGTGGCGTAATGCAATCACCTGCCACAAAAGTCAATGACTCTAATTCAACCCGGATTATTGGCCCAATGTTATTATTGCCACTGCCGCTTGATGATGGACCGGGCCATGTTTTAGCTATCACATAGGGTTGCGTAAGCTTGGTGGTACGAGTCTCGATCAATGGTGTGTACGATAATGGACATTCTGCCGCAGCAAGTAGCTTGTCATCGCGTGTCTCTAAAAATGCTTCCAATCGAAACTTGCAGCAGTATACATTCTTGATCAGCATGGAAGGAGGAAACTGCACCAGTGGCATCTGGATTGTAAATGGAAAATCCTGAACACGACCATGGCTGTCTTCATATCCACCTGTCTTACAACGCCATAGAATACGTTGTGTTCCAAAAAACTGCTGACGTTTATATTTCGACCCATTGTCTTTGGGCTTCGTTAACGCAATCGCCTCAGATGCATGAAAAAGGACACGTAAGCGATCAATCTTTTCTTTGAGCGGCTGTTCTGGTAATTCGACTCGAACGTATCCTAGAGTTGGAGTATACGGTATTACTAACAGGCGTATGCAATCTATTATGCATTGTTACCTTGAAAAGCTGATCCAGGACCATACACAGGTTCACCATCGATGGTCCACCCGAACTCTGGTAATAAGTGTATGGATATATTGATTTGATCTGGGGAAAGTGACATTTGTATGCAATGGGATAAAGAGGTGATGATACGCTCCGCAACTTGCTCTATTTAAACTAGAGATCAAAATGCCAGCAGTGCTTGTCGCCAAGTAAGGACATGCTCTTGTCTCAACTTGGCACAAAAAAGATCGCCAGTGGTATCAGCTGAATAGGACTATAACCCGGGGAAAATTCTTGAGCCAAGCTCTAGAATCAGGTTGTGTGTTACAGTGACCCACGTATAGGGAAATCAACATACCAATAACCTGTTTTCAGCAAAGGGCATCAAGTGTAAAGCACATCAAAGCATGCTGAGGCACAATTAAACTTTGTTCCTGATATGCAGCACTTAAGTAACATGCAGGGTGTGCATAATTACTGATCATGTAAATAGGCCTTGGCAGCTTGCTTGGCATCACCATCAAGTATGAAAAAGATTGTCATCATCTCAGGTGACACAAAAAGCTTGCCCCACATGGGTGACTCAGCTGCCAATGGCCCATGCCCTTTCATTGTGTGTTGCAAATGACGTTGTTGGCTGCATTTAGCTCCTCGCATCTAGGAAGACCTAACGCTGACGCAAATTAAGCCTTGCCCCTTTCAGTGGTATTTTTGGTCATCCACATTTATGGGGTATCAGTTAAATAAAAAGCCATCTCGAGTGTATACATGATGCATAAATGCTTGCTATTGATATTTTTGATGATCCATATCCATGGCGTTAAACAATCAAATAACATGGAAAACGCCACGAATGTATGTAGTGTGCACGATGCATGAATAGCCGTTATCGATTAATGATCCAATGATGAATAGGGGTCCTCATAATAATCGCAAAATCGACAAAATCGCAATTCGATTCGATTCGATTCGATTCGATTCGATTCGATTGCATGTTGAAAATCGATATAATCGAGCATCGATTATTTGCAAGAATCGAAGAATCGAGTAAGGATTTAAGTTTACAATAATACTAATAGTTATATATATGATATGTAATAAACAATAAGTAATACTAATGCTGCTTCGCTATGCTATGGCTACTTAATGGATACTGCGAATGGGAATGCGGAGATACATAGCTATCTACACGGGAGATATACACTATCGTTTACTAGTGACATTTGACCAGCAGCCACCTTGTAGCATTGACAGCTACAAGATACGCTAGTTTCACTGATATTATAGAAGACGATGTCTTAGATACGATATAGCTTTAGCGTAATTTAGGTGTATGTATATAAACGCAAGATATCTCGACGACCGACATCGTTAGTCTTTGATCAACGAATATCTCTTCACTGT
>JNEU01000926.1:0-94762 GCA_000697475.1 Lichtheimia corymbifera B2541
GTAATAGAATATCCATAACATCATACATTGAATAAATCAACGCTAGTCATCTCGTGTATAATACAAGGACGCTATTAAGTGTTTATCTATCACATATCGTGGCATACATCCGTTGTATATATTCAACTAGGCAAACATAGGTGTTAGTAGGCTCCTCCAGCATTGATGAATGATCCATATGTAGTACCTTCAAAATATGTAGTCATTTTATATATCATCAATCATATAAAATTAGCTATGTGCTATTCTGTGACCAACGGTATAGGGTACCTGTGGTATATTGCGCTTTGGCGCAATTTTACGCAGGTATCTTGCCTACCCCCGCTTGTGACCCTGCCAAAAATTTGGCGGGGTTGGTCACAATTTTCGGTGACCTGGTGACCAACGATAATGATACTTCACAGTGAACAAACACCACTTGTCATATAGCAACACGCTTTTTAGCATATGTAAAAACGAGAAAGTGCATTTATCTCAAAACTTTACAATGAAACATGGGATCTTTCATAGAACAATATTGCTCGTCGTGGTAGAGCGCACCTTGTCAATCATGTATCACGAACATGCTTGCCAATCCTCGATACATTCACGTTTCCGTTTTTACATATGCTGAAAGCGTGATGCTATATGACAAGTGGTGTTTGTTCACCCTAAGTATCATGCAAATGAGCTGTGTCACACAAGCACTCCCCTGCGCTTCTTCCGCTCTATCAGGGTCTACCTACTTGACAATGAACTAACACCACTTACCATAAGCATCACGCTTTCCAGCATATGTAAAAGCGAGAAAGTGCATTTATCTCTAAACTTTACAATGAAACATGGGATCTTTCATGAAACAATATTGGTCATCGTGGTAGTGCGCACCTTGTCAGTCATGTTTGACGATCGCGCTTGCCAATCCTCGATACATTCACTTTTCCGTTTTTACATATGCTGAAAGCGTGATGCTTATGATAAGTGGTGTTTGTTCATTGTGAAGTATCATGCAAATGAACCGTGTCACACAAGCACGCCCCTGCGCATCTTCGGCTCTATCGGGGTCTACCTACTTGACAATGAACAAAGATCACTTGTCATATAAAGCAACACGCTTACAGCATATGTGGAACATAAAGATGCCCATAATTAAAAATTCTACAATGAAACGTGGGGTCTTCATCGAACAAAGTTGCTCGTCTGGGTGTAGCGCACCTTGGGTGCAAGTTTCACGATCATCTTGGCCAATCTCAGATTCACCCAATGTCACCACCAGCCAAGGTTGAAAAAAATTCAAGAGGTCGACCCACGATCCACTTTGGCTGGTGGTGACGTTGCGAAATCTAGGATCGACGAGGTTGATCGTGAAACTTGCACCCAAGGTGCGCTTGGCCCCGACGAGCAACTTTGTTCGATTGAAGACTCCACGTTTCATTGTAAAATTTAGAGATACAGCCACCTTTATGTTTTTACATATGCTGTAACCATGATGCTATATGGAGAGTGGTGTTTGTTCATTGTGAAGTATCATGCAAATGAGCTGTGTTACACAAGCACGCCGCTGCGCACCTTCCGCTCTATCGGAATCCAGCTACTTTACAATGAACAAACACCACTTGTCATATAGCATCATGGTTACAGCATATGTAAAAACACAAAGGCGCCTGTATATCCAAATCTCCATAATGATGTGTAAAGGCTTTATGAGAACGATGTTGATCAGCATGACTGAGAGCACCTCCTGACCAAGTTTCGACGTCCCCACCAGCAATATCGGCGGGCACGGCGCGTACACACTGTTTATGTTATCATCCATTCGTCGTCTCTCCTGCACTCAAGTTTTCGATAATGAACTCTGGGGTTTATGAGTACGAAATTACCCGGCGTGGTTGAAAGGATGTTGTATGAAAGTTTCAGGTTCGAGGTGGGCAATCTCGGGGAGCAGGAGCGTCTACCCTACTTTTCTCTTCATCTCTCCTACATTTGGGTTGGCCCGCATTCAAAATGTTCATAATGAACCATGCGGTTTTAAATGAATGGAGTTGATCAGCATATGCGAGAGTGCCTTCTGACCAAGTTTCAAGTGCGAGAGGGGGAATCCCAAGAAACTACATACTAAATGACTTTTTCATAAATCCGGCGCTTTACCAATTTCCGCCCATCATAGTAAACCCCACATTATGCTCTCCCTTTCGAAATTTTCAAATGAAGTGTGGGTTCTTTATTAAGACAAAGTTGTTCAGCATGACCTAGAGCACCCTGTGTGAAAGTTTGAGGCTCGAGACAGGCAATCAAGGTCGTGGAGTAATTTATAGAGTGCATGGCAGTGTCTGACCTATATAATTTCCACCTCTTCCACTCTCGGCATCTTGTCTCTTCCTCCTCCCATTCTCAACTGTTGCCCCCATTCAAGTACAACTACAACCTGAGAACGATTGCCTTGCTTCCAATCCTCCATGTCAATGCTACGAATATCTTGATCCGATTGTCTTGAGCTGAATGGCAAGTCCATGGCGCGTGCACCCACTACAACACACACGTTTCTTGACACAACACACGCTCTTGCACACTCCTCTACCACAATCAAGAACAACAGCATTCATTCCAGCAGTTACTATTAGCAATGACTTTATTGTCTCAAGCAGCGTTCACAATCTTGTCACTCTACTACTACAACACGCTCCTCTGCCACAACCATCCCGTAACAGCAGCTGCCATTAGCAAGGTCTCCACTGTCTCAAGTCACTTGCGGCCTCTTCACGTGGACAGCTGATAGCCATTGTATAAAAGCAGCTTTATTTACGTGTGGCAACTTGCAATGATGCATACGACTTCTAATGGATGGTCCCATATGAGCTATCAAGTATCCCGCAATACAAGCACTCTTCGCCTTGTTGAGTGCACTGAAAATGACCAAGAAAGAGATCAACACCAGGATGGAAAAGGAGGCATATCAGCAGCGATCACAGAGGCTCTTTCTTATTGGACTGGCAACGGTTATGGACGAATGGATGGATGCAATCAAGTGCAGTAATGTGGAATCCCGGAACGTTGCTTTGGCTACTTGGCTCGTCGTCAGCAGTAACGAACACGTGGATACGGCTGAGGATGATGATGGATTGGATGAATTGTATGGCATGGAAACGAGGGCTTATATTTTCGACAAGAGAGGATTTACCACCATGGATGATATTGCAACATTCAAGTCAATGCATGCAACAGCTACTTTTACAATCATGGATGAAGATGCTATGACTGCAGCAACCAAGAATACAATGACACAACGACACCTGCTGATTCTTTGTGATCCACTGGTTGGCTTCTGGAAGGAAAGGAAGGATAGAAATTTGAAGGCCGGAAGGGGAGATTGGATTATACCCGCATCATTGTATCGAGACGCTCTTGTTCCTTCTGTCATATTACATTCATTAAAGCTTCATTGTTCATATGCTGATTAGACGATGGGTAGCGCCAATAACTGATTGTATACATGTTTAAATAGACGCTTGTACTATCAATGTTAATAAACCCATAGTAATGGTACCCAACAACCCTGCTTGTTACGGAAGCTTGATCCATTGTAATAAGCTTAATCATTACGGCTAAGGAAGATGATGAGCTCTGTGGTACAAGTACATACATCATAATGCTTACCTATGACAACGGCCCTATCAGCATGATCCATATTGTATGTATAGCCTTATATAAGAACGAACCCTAGAAGCAAACAATACCATTACCGCTCATAGTCTTGGATGAACTGATCATTTATGCTTGTTAACCACACCATCATAGGCAGATCTTACTATTTAGGGATTGTCTATCATGCACTCTCCACCAATAAGAACCCTTCAAACCTTGCCCCAATTAGTTTTATTACACGAACAACATGCACCCATTTTGTGAGCGTCCTTTCATGATACTCTGACTTGCTGCACAATCATGCTGCACACATTCCGACATCACCGTTCTCGTGATTATAGCCAGCAAGTGACAGCCACACGAACTGTGATGTTTTCATTATGTATAAAATGGCACTTCCAAGGAGCTTCTCTTTAATACAATGCAAAGAATATATGGCACTATGCATCACCATACTCTAACGAGTTTATATATTGAAAAGGACACAATGATATTCCAAGGAAGCGACCTCTTGCTAAACCATGTGTCTGTTGCGCAGTTTCATATGGGATATCAACACAAGGGGGTGCTAATGCTCGCTTAAGCCAAAGTATAGTCTTGAGACGGTTGCCATGCACATCAGTAGTTTAGTTTGAGGTTCCTACAAGATAAGCCATGCAGGTGGATACCTGTGTACGACAAGCTCAAGTTGCCATGCAAACGCGAATAATCCTCCCATGGAAGATACCGTATGCTCAAGTGCTTTAGCCTTATGCCGTGTGTGTGTGCTTGATGTTGTCAAAGGTGTTCTCATCTGTAACAGACCGATCGTTCCGAGTGTAGTTGCCATGGCACATACGATCACAACATTGGTGGTCTGCATTGGTGTATGCTTTTGCCAGGGAGCGAGAGGTGATAACAACCTATGTGACATGTGTCTATTCAAGCACCCTAAGCATCCATATCCCACGTATTACATTTCCATCATCCCCTCAAAAAGACTAGTATAGCATTATTGTTTTATCTACGTTGCAACAAAAAAGTCTTAAGACCTCTTTCAGTAATGTTGTATGATACAATCTAGTTTTCGAGGGTGAGGGAGAGACCGAGCTTGTGGGCGTTCTCATTGAGGCGGGAGGTGTCAATGGAGGCACCGAGGTTGACCTTGACACCAGGACGAAGGAGTTGGGTGTAGGCAACACCGAGGACACCAGAGTTGGAGATCTTACCCTTGACGAAAGCAGAGCTATCGAGCTTGAGCTTGGCACCAACTTCAAGAGCAACAGCATTGCTGCCAGAAGCATCACAAGAGGCCTTGCCCTATGATACAAAACGCTGTCAATATATAGGAATCAAGGATATGGGAATGTTTGAACTTACGGAAGCTTCAAGATCGGGGTTGACCTTGTGGTAGTAAGAGACGGCGTAGTTGTTCAAGTTGTTAAGAGCGTGGACAGCAACGGCATATTCACCAGCAGAGTAACCAAGAGCAGCGTTGTAGCGGCTGATCTGTTGTCATGGAAATATCAGAAACCTTCCTTTTTTCTCTCTTTCCGTAATCGTATCCCCCAATTTTTTCTTACCTTGCCATCAAGAACGTTGTAAGAAACCTCACCACCAGCGAGGAAACCTTGACGGCCAGCGACCGAGTTGACGGTGAAGTGGGTCTTCAAGACATCAAGGGTAGCAACGGTGTGGATGTTGGGTTGCTTGTAGGTGGCATTGATCTTGGCACCCTTCTCGTTGACGGAGGGAAGAAGGGAAGTGACCAATTCGAGCTTAAGACCCTCTATACAAAACCATATAATGTTAAAGATCATTATGCCATGAATGATGCATTATCATGAAACACATACTGGCCAAGTTGTTCTCAAGTTCGATCTTGCCGTTAAGGTGGTTGGAGGTGGTCCATGCTTCAGTGAAAGTGACACCCTTGGCCTTGTCAGCATACTTGGTCTCAAGATCACCAACAATGATGCCGGTCTTGTTGTCACGTTGACCGTTCACCTTGAAGGTCTATGATGTGCGATAAGACAGGGGTTATTCACCGAAAAAAACATACACAATAACGCCACTCCCCCATCCAACAACTTACGACACCGTTAGGAGCAGTGGTCTTGACTTCGAGCTTAACACCACCGACGGGGTAATCCTTGGAAAGAAGGTCCTTGGCGGGCTTACCAATATCGTTGAAGGCAACTAAACATAAACACTGCTGAGTGAGACAAGAGCACGGTGCAATGAAGGAAGAAGAGTAAACGCGTCCCATGCGCAAGATGAAGAGTCGACATACCAGGGACAGACATGACTATAGGGCTATAAAAGGTGGTTAATGAGCAAGGCCAGGGCAATAAAGTAAAGAGTTAAAAGTCGAGTTTACCTTTTTGTTTAAAGAGTGGAAAAACAAAGGTGGGGGTTTGATGCTGATGCCACTCGTGAGGACAAACAAAGTTTACGGAGCTACAAATCACGCTGGGTGGGGAGAAAAAAACCCCAGACCATGGCACACAGACTGGATCACAGATCAATGACGTGACATTTCAAATAAATTCGAATATAGTCATGAGTTGTGCCTGATGGCTATTATAAAGGCCTTTTGTTTCGATCGAAATGTTCGTTTATACCGAGAAAAAGAACCATGAAAGGGATACTTCTTGGATCAACACGTGTTGTTGCAACAACGTTGTCATTGGCGACTGTTCTTGAGCTACGCTTATCTTCACCGGTGGAGCTGTTTTAGCCATAACATCTACTCATGTGCCCATGTTCTTCGTTCTCAGCGTACCCTATGCTCGTACAGGATCAAATTAGACATCACATGAACATTTTCGGTCATTCTAGGGGATGAAAAATATGCTTGTGTCGATCACACGGAGACGATATCATCAGCGATGCCTTGTTCTTTTTCTTCATAAATAGCCATATAAATCATCCTCTCTGCTGCTGATCAAACAAAGGGCTTTGGTTCAAGTACAATAGCAATAATATGTGTTGTGGGAACAAATCTGATCCAAAAAGATGGGAATGGTGTACTTGAGGTAGTGCAGCTCCTATCAAAAATGCGTCTCTGCTTCCGACAAACCAGCTATATCAGTGCAACCCGTGACATTTCCTATCCGAAATTACAACATGGCATCACCAAGCTAACGAATGATCGCGTATTTACAATCTCCTTCCTCTGTGGCGTTCAATGAGGAGCGTTCAAGGGCTGGTCGGTGCGAAGAAGAAGAAGGGATGTTGCTAGATGGCTTTGGATAATGATACCACTATTACCATTGTATTGATAACATAATTGACAATGCTCATTTACTATTGCTACTGCGTCTCCCACTGGATCCTCTAAGTACCATCGACCTTTGTTGTCGAGAATAGTATCATTACAAAGTACTCATGGTGGGCTTCTCCCCATTAGCGTGCATGGTTCATGCATCACCCCTCGTTTTCCTTTCGCGACTTGCTCTCTCCTACTTCACATATGGCTGTTCTCCTTTTTACTTCCATCATCTCGATTCATCATCCTTCTCTTTATTCTTCTTTTCTTCTCTATTCTATACTATGGCTGTTCAACTAGATCCCGCATCGCAGCTGTCGTTTGAACGTAAGTCAATGGTCATTAGCACCTGTGGGGGTGATGCTCATTTCGCGTTCTCCCAGGGCCTCTCACGCGATTGTCAACTGAGGTTCTTTTGGTCGGCAATCCCAACAATGGACCTGTCATGTTCAAGATCAAGACCACGGCACCCAAGCAATATTGTGTACGACCTAATGCAGGACGTATTGAGCCTCACTCTCAGATCGAAGTACAAGGTGACACATAAACAGTGTGCTTGCATGAATGCCAATGCTGATAACTTACTGCTATCCTCAACCTGTTCTAGTGATCCTGCAGCCTTTTAGCCAAGAACCACCTGTCGACCACAAGTGCAAGGACAAGTTTTTGATTCAAACAGCCATCATTAAGCCTGTATACGAAGCACTCCCTCTCACGGAAATGGTATGGATGGATGATCCAGGAAACAAGGAGGCAGGATACATAGTAGTAACTCTATATTATAAACATCATAGTGGGCTATCACCGAAGCAGAAGACAGGGAAAGCATCTTCCAGCAAAAGATTAGATGTGCTTTTCGACCACCCACCACTACACCAGTTACACCACCACCACCATCTCATCAGCAACAAGCACAAGAACATGTGGATCAAAAAGCATTACCACCCGTAAGTAGCACGTAGTAGGATATATAATGGTATTATTGGTGGTTTGACATGGATACATACATATATATAGATCCCAAGCGAGGGAGCTAGTCAAGAACCGGTTATGAGCCGTGAGGAATCACAGGTGGAAGCGGCAGAAGAGGCAACAGCAACAACAACAACATCATCATCCTCTCCAGAACCGGATGTCGAAGAAAAGCCTTTACATCAAGAAGAGCAAGCCAAATCAGAAACATCATCGCAGGAAGATGTTCTCACAAAGGAGCTTTCTTCCCCTACAAACGAGGATACCGAACATTGCCCACCTGTGGAGGAGGATAATGAGGAGATTGGTCAACGTCAACAACAAACGGATGTCACTATTGGTGAACAAGAAGCAACCATAGATACGGGTAGCATGGCAGCCACGATGGAGGATGAGGATAAGACCCGATTAAAGCAAGAACTGCGACAGGCGCTAGAACTGGTGGAGCACCTTAAGAGTCAGATTGCAAATATGGAACTTGAAAGGAAAGGGGAGCAGCAGCAGCAGCCTACTGAAAAACCACAGCTTGCAGGTGCATGGGAGAAGCCAGCTGGTGGCAACAACATGAGCGTCGAGGAAGGATATCCACCGCAGATGGTGATGACTATAGCTTCACTCGTATTTGTCTTTACGTATTTGTTTTTCTAAGTCAACAAGTCCGCTTTACATACCATCATTAAAAGATTCTTTATCATTCTTCAACAACGTCAGAGTGGATGGTTCGTGTGGATAGAGATGAGTAAGAAAAGGATGGATTCCCGGGTATCAAAAGTGTCAACATGATTTGGATCGAACGATGGATTCGACGTGGAATCCAGACCGATTAGATCACACCCTTTCCCTGCAGGGCTACACAAGCTGCTGTATCACACAGACGTGCTGTCTAATATTACCAAGCTCGTCATTTATACTTTAACCTTGATTGTGCCCATTTCCCCGCTCTATCTTTCTCACTCATCAGATCTAAACAATCCAAGTTTTCTTTTTCTCACGTGAAGCTATAACGTACAGTGGCCCGATGCCGATCACTCTGACAAGCTTCAGAGACCACAAAAGTGAGACTCAAGATTGGTCCATTTACACACACGCGTTTATCCGTTGACATGTGTATAGTGCGCCGCTGCCGCTTTGCTTATTGATAACATACGTAATCCACCTGCAATGGACCCGAATCCTTTGTGTATCATGGGCCATCAACAGTAAATAACTTTGATGAGTTGAATGATTTGGTTGTAATATATGCCTCATCATGAGATAGTATAGCGCCTATTTAATGCATGTATCAGAGTTGCCATGATGTAGGAATCGGTGTATGAGTTTTCAGTTTATTGCTCATCTCGTGGCCATTGTGTGTGTACAAAGAGGAGGAGGAAGGGGCTCGTTATGCACAGGGTAATCTTTTGATGGTCTCTATTGGGCCACAACAACAACAACAATACAGCATGCACTTCAGGAGCCCATTCATCATTGCTGTAAGCATAGCTTTGAAATATTTCCTTTCAAGAACATCACAACCCGAAGCCGATGTATGTGCATGTGTGGCCGGCTTTAAGAAAGAAAGAATCAAAATCCCAAATTCATCCCCCACAATGAGCGCGCGTTTCAGAAGCCGAGTTGCTATACAAAGCAAATCCGATGGAGTAATAAAGACACAGACACGTTTTTCTCTTTTCTTTGTTCAGAATTATCACACGACGATTACAGAGGAATGATCCATAACATCGCTAGCAATATGAACATACATAGCGTCATTCGATTGTTTTCTCTTTTTTCTCCGCTGATTCACACACATACATCCTCATGCAATTAACGCGCCACCAACAAGAGACAAAGGAGGGGTGAAAGTGCATAAGGATATGATGTTCATTAACCATCTTGCGTCAATGTTGTTGTTACATCTTTGAGCCATCACATCTCTGATATTATGATATTCCAAACACGCAGACACGCACCTTGCTCGGGATCCGTAGCAGCTTTTGTCTCCTTTTGAAACGGGCCGCTTTGTGTAAGAGAGGGAGATGGGGCTTGGATGTGTTTATGGCATACACCGCAGTACATAATTCACCTTTTGCTAAGAAGGATGTCATTGTGCACGCAGCGTATATCCGTATTCCCAAGTCGAAAGGACGACTACGAGATCGAGGCACAGTAAAGAGGCAATCTACCCAATCTCATCGAGAAAGCGTGCACAAATAGAAAAACAAAGAAAGCAACAATTCATTACTGCCAAGTACGACGCACACATTGCGTTTTGTTTTCTCCAGTGTTTGTGGTGGATGGAGCAAAAAGAGACACACGCAAGGACAACGTTTTTTGAGTTTTCTATTTCTGTTGATACACATACATACATCATTGATGTATACGCGTTTATACATAACAACCGCAGTTGTTTACAAAGATGCCAGGATAGGACCCATGATTATCGATCACCCTAAATGGCGGATGTCATGCTTTTTAGCGTAGGTATCCGCCTTGAGATTGTACCCCCAAGCTCCTCTGTTTCAAATTAATATGGACAAAAGCCTGATGACAGCACACGTAAACTCAAAAACAAGGTTGCATAGCGGCTGAAAAAGCCAGAGCTGCGAATTATGTGATGTGCGTGAATAAATACCGCACCACAAGACCAAGACATGAAAAAGAGCCAATCTTAATTCTTGCTGGTGCTCTCCTTGATTCATTTCTTGGCCTACATGCAGAGCACTAAAGAATAATAAGCGTGGTTTTTGTGCCTGAGACTGAACAATTAAAGGGCTTCTTGAAATGAAACGATTGTTTACCCTTTGTCTCAACGTTGACAGACCCGCTTAATATTGCCTTTTCGGACGAATCCCGTGACACAGGGAACACAAGATGATACCTTGTGCTCGGAAAAAACGGATGGTTTATGTTTTCAGCTTATTTCTGAAATGGATTGACAGAGTGCTGGTAACATGTTAAGGGATTAGGGGGGTGCAAGGGGGTGTAAGCCATGAGGGGGAGATCCCAGTCTTATGACTGACGTTTCAGCTTCACACTGCTATAAATTGGCACGTCCCATAAATTCCCCCTGTTGTTCATCGTTGCTTCTAATCACCAATACACACCTCTTCTTTTCATTCACTCTCACTCTCTCTCACCCTTTCGTATTACCAGCTTACATGCACGCTTTGCTTCATCACGGCTTGGTTACACCAGAGCGATCGGTGCCTTCCAGTCCTAGTTTATCGCCTGCTGTTGTTACCCCCACCAATGCCACCACCCATCATGTACACTGCAACGACGATACATCAGCCGTTGATATGACAGAGTTGACTCGTTTATTGCAAAAGGCTGCTTCTTCTCGGTCCACACGTGCCTTTCATATCTCCAAACCACACACACCAGCACCTTCGACATCATCTTCATCTTTATCTTCTGTATGTACAACTTGTTCTTTACCGCAGCAACAACAACAGCAACAACAAAAACAACATCGACCACCTTTTGCTCATCGAAATGCATGTTCGAATGTACCATCGCAATTTATTTTCAAGAAACCCGAATACAATCAGCAATACCAACGCACCCATTTTCATCGACCCATGTGCAATGGTGATGATGCAGCTTCGCCATTGATATCAAACAAGGATGGATCATTTCTTGGATGGTCTGATCTACGCCGATTCTTTGTATCCGATGTTACTGTAACGGGCAATAGCTCATTATCCTGCAGCAGCAGCAGCAGTAGCAGTAGTAGTAGCAGCAGCCACGAAAGCGACACGTTTGCCAATCAATTCCACCATGACATTGAAGGACGCTATGGCAAATGGGGTACGTGTTGGATTCAAAAACATAAAAATTGCTCAAAGGAGAGCAAGCAGCATGTGCACAAGAAATGTGCGCACGCGTCATTTTGAGGCATTTTTTTCCTGACTTGACTTTTTTCTCTCCCTGCTGCAGGTCGCTATATTGGTAAGGGCGCTGGTGGCTCTGTGCGACTCATTCACCGATCCAACGACAGCAAACCTGTTGCCGTCAAGCAGTTCCGAAAGCGTCTACCCCATGAAACTGAGAAGGATTACATCAAAAAAGTGACCGCCGAATTCTGCATTGGATCCACCCTTCACCATCCCAATGTGATCCAAACCTTGGATATCATTCAAGAGAACGACTCCACCTTTTATGAAATCATGGAATTTTGCCCAAATGATTTGTTCAATGTTGTCATGAGCGGCATGATGTCTCGTGAAGAAATCGCATGCTGCTGGCGTCAGCTCTTAAATGGCGTCGATTACTTACATGGCATGGGTATTGCTCACCGTGATCTCAAGCTTGACAACCTTGTTTTGGATCATCGTGGCATTGTCAAGATCATTGACTTTGGCTGTTCTTGTGTTTTCAAGTATCCATTTGAGAAGAACATTGTCATGAGCAAAGGTACGTAATAAGCGCATACAACATCATCAATGATCTAACCTGGTTGTTGTTGTTGTATATAGGCATCTATGGATCTGAACCTTATATTGCTCCAGAACAATATACACAACCTACCTATTCACCTGCTGCAGGAGATGTATGGTCATGCGCAATCATTTTTATTTGCATGACCATTCGCTGTTTCCCGTGGCGAGTGCCAAGGCTTTCCGACCGTGCATTCCGTGCATTTGCCACCAACTCCTCACATCAACAATACCGCATCCTCAAGCATTTGCCTCGTGAATCACGTCCCATCATGGCTAGCATGTTAGATCTCGACCCCAATCGCCGGCCAACATTACCATCCATTTTAGCCGATCCATGGGTAGCCAACATTGATGTTTGTACCCATGAGACTCCAGGCAATCATCATGTTCATCATGTCCAAGAAACAACCGCTGAAGCTGTACAAGAACGCAGTAATATCGTCGTCATTACATCTGAACCACCAGGTGTTGTTGCTGAAAAGGAACGTCGTCGACATCAACAACATCAAAATGTGACAGCTGCAGTCGCTGCCAAACGTCATCAATAAGGCTATCTCCACAACACTATACCATCTTTTCATCTGCATTTCTCCACACACACACTCACACATCCATCCATTCACATCCCACATTCCTCCTTACTATTAATTTATTGCAAAAGAGACTTGCTCCATTGTATATACCTGCTTTCGTCCACCGCTACCACCTCCACCATCACCCATCCAACTTGCTCCTCCTCTTCCTCCTCATCTCACCTCAACCCCTTGTATTAAGATACGTACATAAAAAAGGGGATTGATCATCCCACCACGCCACAACAAGTGTATAATGTCAAAAGTAAAATGATCATCCATATCATCATGTATTATAAGCATCTAGGTCATAAAGTGGTTTTCAATTGATGTTCCCAAGCACGCAAGCCAGCTATTGCTATTGTGTAAACAATATTCACGTGGATGGGCTTTGCCAAGTTGTCCACGTGCCTCTTAAAGATCTGATTAAAGGCCCCAGCTTTATCGCATCAGCGTTTCCCCAACACGCACATTATAGAAAAATATGGATTCATGTGGTTTGAACGACCATGGGCGTTTTCTAATACGCGTTGAATCATGTGAAAAAGCGTTGTGTAGGAATGGAGGTGTTCTAGAAAACACAAAAAGCACCCTATCAATGTCACATGACTCACATGGATATGCAATTTCCTTGGTTACCTAATATAAGAGTGACGTTTCTATGTTATATGCCGCTTGTTTACATAATAGTAATGACGTTGCTATGGTTTCAGTCATTCGATTTTTTTATATGTTGGAGTACAGTAGTAGCCATGTAATAGTTGCTATATATGGAATACCCCAGCCAAAGTAGACAATCCCGCCAACTGAAACCTGTCATGTTGCAGGAAAAATACCATGCACTATAGCACAAGATTTTTGTATCCACGCCCAACTGGACTGTGGACGACGACATATGATCGCATAAAGAAATGCCGATGTCCGACGTCTGGATTAATTATCACATAAGCACATGAAAATGGTCACTGCGTTGTGGATTGTACCACACATGCCGCCATGCATATTACCAAGATGAAAATCTTGACTTTATGCAATGAAAGCTTTCTATCCACGGATGGTCTATATGACGAGAAGCCCATTTATTCGGAATAATCAAAGACAAGGTTGAAAGAGAGATATGCGATATGTGTAGCATCCCGGCTATGGACCGCTGCAACAACCCCGCAAAGGCAGTCTCGGCTCTTTTTTTGGGTTCATTTTCTTTCGACTGCCAAAAACCCCATGTTATGATCTTTGCTTTTTCTTTCTTCCTGCATGTCTTTTTTTAACAAGATTATTGACAAGGCAAAGCACGGGGCACACCTTCACCACCATCATCATCATCAATCCGACACCTCGCTCCCCGCTGCCAACAAAGATAACACCACCGACACGAGCAGAGGTGGTGAAGATACAAAGCTCGGCATACATACACCCCATTCATCCACCTCGTCGGCCGAGCAACACAATCAACAACAACAACAACAAAATAAGGCAGCTACCCCAATGAACGCAACAATGACACCTTCAAACAATAATACACCAGCTGCTGGTTATGTAACACCACGAGCATCCGTTGATAAACCTTCGACACAAACCAGTAATGCAAACCAAATGGATGTGGATTCTACCAATGCTGGTACGTATCTTGATCATTTTATCTAAAAAAAGACGAGAGGATGAGTGGATGCGTGGATGAGAAAGGGGAAGACGCGTGTTCATGTGGTAGTGCGCATTTACATATTTTTGCATGGCGCCACACTTGATGCATGTTGGGGGATGGTTATATGCACACATACATAGGCCCTGTCAGTCGATGGGGCAAACTTTTTTTTCTTTCTGAGTTGGACTCAAGCTCGTATTCTCTCTCCTCTCGCTCTCTCTCTTGCTGGTGTTGTTCTCCTCTTTTTCTTTTCTATCGCATGCACGTTTTAACCTACCTTTTCAAATAGACCACGCTGACGTACAAAAGCTGATGCAACTAAAAGGTATTTCGTTAATGTTGAGCAACAGCCACACCGACACGCATACTTATTTCTCTTTTCTTCTTTTTCTTTCCTCTATTTTATTCATTCACTACTCTCTCTTTCTGTGCTTTTTCACCTTGCTCCATTCATATAACATCCATATCTATATACAGCCCAGCAACAGCGGGCAGCCATGCGACAACGATATCAGCAATACGATCAACACATTCTCGAACAACGCAAAAACCGACCCCGTTTGAAACTTGATGACTTTCATTTGCAACGTACCCTCGGTACGGGTTCATTTGGACGTGTCCACCTTGCTCAGTCAAGACATAATGCACGATACTATGCCATCAAGGTATTGAAAAAGACCGAGGTGGTGCGATTAAAACAAGGTGAGATGCGTGGTGTAATATGCATATTGATACGCCGCCATATTCATTATGATTTATAATACTGCTAGTCGAGCACACCAACAATGAAAAGCACATTTTGGAAGCGGTGGCCAATCCTTTCCTTGTGAATTTATGGGGCACGTTTCAAGATGATGCCAACTTGTACATGGTGATGGATTATGTGCCGGGAGGAGAACTCTTTAGCGTACTGCGAAAAAGCAAGGTATTACAATGATTATAAGGCACATGGTGGGTGGGTGGAGAATACTCATTGGACGGAGGAATTTATATAGCGTTTCCCAGACCACGTTGCCAAGTTTTATGCGGCCGAAGTGGTGCTTGCACTCGAGTATTTGCATGCCAAAGACATTGTATATCGAGACTTGAAGCCCGAGAACTTGTTGTTGGACAGCAATGGCCACATTCGCATTACCGATTTTGGCTTTGCCAAATATGTCCCTGATGTCACTTGGACCCTGTGTGGTACACCTGACTATCTCGGTAAGTAGAGAAGAAAAAAAGAGTGAATCTTCATGCTCACTCATTACATGCGTTTATTTAGCTCCTGAGGTGATTCAATCAAAGGGTTATGGTAAAGCCGTGGACTGGTGGAGTTTGGGTGTGCTTGTATTCGAAATGTTGGCAGGGTAAGCTATCACAGAGTGAGTGTGTGTATCATAAACTAATAATAGGAGAATATAGATATCCACCCTTCTTTGACGAAGATCATCTCAAATTGTACGAAAAGATTCTTCAAGGCAAAATCCGATGGCCTAGTTATTTCGATCCTAATGCTAAAGATTTGCTGAAACGACTACTGACACCTGATCTTTCAAGACGTTTTGGTAATCTCAAGAATGGAGCTGAGGATATCAAATGTCATCCATGGTTTGAGAATGTTGATTTTGATCGTGTGGGCAATCGTCAGATCCGAGCACCTTACATTCCACATATTCGTGGTGATGGTGATGCTAGCCATTTCGACAAGTACCCCGAACAAACCGAACGTTATGGACAACCATGCGAGGATCCCTACAGAGACAAGTTCCCCGACTTTTAATCCTTGTTTATTTAACTCGACTCTAATTCCTTTTTCTCTTTGCCTTTCTTTGCCCCCCAATCGACCTTGTATAAAGTTGCCATTTTCTTTTTCTGTTTTTTATTTCCTCATGTCGATAAGTTAATTAAAGATGATGTTACGCAAAAGTGTTGCTGTGCTTGTGTTGCCATCATGTGTGTTGCCAGTGTGCAATCCGAACGCCGCTACTATCTTGTCAATCTTTTCCCTCTTTCGTTTCCTTCCTTACGTCCAAGCTCATCTCTTTCTTCATTAACACCGACACCACTCCATGATTCCAGCTCGAGGTCCTGTATTACGGTTACTCTTGTTGGCTGCCTTGTTGGTCATCGCCTATCAAATCTACAGCGTCATGACAGGTGCTCCTCCACCCAATCGTATATCCATCTTTGAGCAATCTTCTTTCGACAATGAATCCTCGGCTACGACAGCACCTATTCAGCAACTGCATCGGTTACCTTGGTATAAGCAGTCCTATAAGGCTATCAGCAAAGCAGCGTTCGACCCAGATCATGCATTCACCACTGAGCACTTGACGACCGAGGAGCGACGAGCATTACAGGAACGGATGGTGGGCATAGCACAGTCCATGGCACAAGAGGCATTCGGCAACAAGTATGATGGACGTATCCCTGGTACAATTCTTGATACTCAAGATCAAGTGGATGCTATGCGATCGTTGGTGAATTGTTGGACACGTGGGCATTGGGTGAAGAGCAGCAGCAGCAGCAGTAATCGTACGCCGTTACTTCGTCACTTTCAAGATCCGTTGTATGGCAGTTGTGATGCCAAGTTTTACAAGACACATGGAAAAAATGAGCAACGTGAAGCTGTCAAGTACACGTGGGAACCTTCATGTCCGTTACCAATGACAACCATTGATCCACAACAGTGGTGCGGTGGTGCTCTAAAAGGCCGGAATCTTATGCTTGTCGGTGATCTTGCTCAATATCAAATGCATGAAATATTACTTGACGCATTACGTGATGGACCTGTTGTATGCTATGGTGAATTGAATTGCAAAGGTAGGATACGTAAATAGAGAGGAAAGAAGGAAGGAAGAGAGAGAGGCTGATAGGGCTTTTTTTAGAGCATACGATATGCAATGAACCCAAAGCAAGTTATTTACGCTATTTCCGCAATGACGTGGTATCGATTGCACGCAAAGTGGACAAGCAATATGGACACCCATCGATGGATATAGTCGAATGGCCTTTTATGGCGAACTTTATTTTACGTGAATACGACATTTTTATCTTGAATCGCAGCCCGGTGGTCGAGGACGATACCAACTTTGCTCGCCAATTGACACAAACACTCGCATCATTACGAAAGAGCAAACCACGTGCACTTATCATTTACCGATCCTCAGCTATTGGTCATCCCCATTGTGACGATGCTGATGGCCCACTTGAACAACCCTTGGATGATGAGCAACAACGTCAGTTACCCTATGGATGGAGTGAATATGATCGTAGGAATGCCATAGCGCGTACCATTGTGGAAGCAGCAGGCGGATTATTCATTGATCTTGGTGCATTGGCTAATCTGAGACCTGATGGTCATATTGGTGGTCAAGATTGTTTGCGCTATTGTATTCCAGGACCATTAGACGCATGGGTGACGATCCTGTATAATGTCATGCTCGGCTTGGAAGGTGCATTACCACTACCAGAAGATAACAATCTCATTTCATAATCTCTTCTTCTCTCATTTACACGCATAAAACTATTCGCATTGCATTTTCTCCTATATATGCGCAGGTCGCTCTCTCTCTCTCTCTCTCTCTCCCATCCCATCCCATATCATATCATGCAAAAGAACCACCATCACTTGTCATACCACACACACACACACACATAAATAAAGACTGATTCATCATTTTCCAAATTCTTATTGACCACCGTTGCCATGATACAATTGACTTTGTAGATACTCCTCCCATGAAATTCTACCACTATTGCTGGAGATTAGTACCCAAGATCATAGATCCAATACTTTCACTATACTTACTCTCCATTAAGATCGTCCTCTTCCAACACATGGTCCACCATAGCAGTAATCTCATCCAATGCCACATAGCGAGTTGGGTCGTCTTCCTCATCCTCATCAAAGTCGGTAAAGGCTGCACGTAACTCATGGCCATCGAGGTGTCCGTCATTGTTGGTGTCATGCAGCACGAATAAATAGTACACGAGCTCGTTTTCACTCAGTTTGGCCTGTGGATCTTGACCGTCTTTTGCCATGGACTTGATGTGTTCCATAATGTGTCTGGAGTCCATCTTAGCAATGGGTGTGATTGTCAACTGGACCTGTTTCATACTTACTGTTGGTTGGTCTTGTCGTCGCCATAGTTAGAGTGTCCAGGTTGCTCATAGCGGTGGGTCCCAGGACCTGCTAGAACAAGACCTAATAAACAGGTGATAGAAACCAAAAGGACGAGTAGACGCATAAGATGATGTATTGTGAAGAGTGAAGAAGAAAGAGAATGAAATCTATGCGAGGAGCTGCCAATGACAAGCTGCAATGTGGAGCTGTATTCACCCAGCCCAGCGCACGCATGTTTTTTTGCACCACCACCACCACTTTAGTATTATCATTACCGCAATCAAATGAAACAAGTAAATATGTTGTTTTATACATGTGAAGAAGAATGGTATGACGAGGAATACAATATCTACTACTATATGCGTGTTGTTGTATATATATATTGCGTGTGCTTGTGTGTGTGGTAAAAGAAGAGGAAGACATTGATGATGGTGTGATTTACTGTTCGTTGGGTCGAACACAGACCTTGAGACCTGAACCATCCAAAAACACCTTCCATGCTTCATCGAATTGATCCAAGGTGAATGAATGAGTGATGAGGCTTCCCCAATCAAGCTTGTTTTCGGCAAGCACCTTGATAGCGCGCTCCATACCATAAGGGTTGGTATAAGTGGACTTGATGGTGAGCTCACGGCGGTATACGTTGAAGGGTGAAACAGGGATGGTGACATCAGGTTTGGCAACACCAACCCACACCACGGTACCTCCAGCCTTTGCACAATTGACAGCAAGTTCCATAGTCTGAGGACGACCCACACATTCAAATACCACATCAAAACCATCACCCATGCAAGGATCACCCAACTGGAGCTCCTCAGGATCCAATACTTCAGCAGCACCAAAAGCCAAGGCCTTTTCACGACGCATTTTGCTAGGTTCGACCACAGTGACACGACCACCAGCAAGACTTGCAAGACCAAGCGTCATTAAACCAATAGGACCAGCACCCATCACCAGCACTTGATCACCCGTCTTGATGCTACCGGTATCCACAGCATGGATCACACACGACAAGGGTTCAGCCAAACTTGCTGTCACAGGACCCACTGATTGAGGAACAGGGAAAACAGCTTCTGCAGGTGCAGCCATGTACTTTGCCATACCACCATTGACAGAGACACCCAAACAAATAAGCTTGGGGCACAAGTGGTATTTCTTGTTGCGGCAAAAAGTGCAAGCGTGACAAGGAATGTTGGGATCAATGGCTACCAAGTCGCCTTGCTTGACAGTGGTCACCGTGTCAGGATGGATTTGCTCCACAAAGCCTGCATTTTCGTGTCCAATAGTCACTTTATGGGTTGCGTGTGGAGTCTCACCCTTGCAAATATGCAAATCCGTGCCTATCATCATCCCATGTTATAAAGGGTCTACATGACAACAAAAAAGGGTTGGACTTACCACAAATGCCAGAAGCAGTGACTCGTACAAGAATATAACCAGGCTTGAGTTCTGGGATTTGCTTGTCAACAGTAGAAATGGTACCGGTGGTTTCCCAGCTTGCAACCTTCATTGTCGTGGATGGAGCCATGGTTGTATATATATTATAAAAGTGTGTGTGAACGAGAAAACAAGTAATGCTCTATGTGGGGTGGGGGAAGGTGGTTTATATAGTCAAATGGAGGAGTCGGCAAGCAAGCGGGCATAGCCTGGAACGGTAATTTGACTTACGGGGAAGTTGCTTGCAGGAAAAGGAAGTTAGGTGAAACTCAGAACTCTCCACATTGCCGTTCCATTCTTATTTGATCAAGCCACCACCTGCAGCATTTAGGCTCGTCGCTTTTTCCTTTACACTGCCATATTTGGTCATCAAGATCGCCACCCCCGGAAGGACAACCCCCCTTTTTTTTCCCAGCCAGCTCAAAAACTTTCCGCTGCTCCATATTGCCATTTTACCCCGTTCTTTATGTATGTTTCAGGTCCATTAATGTGTGTGAGAATGAGCGGATTGTTATTAGAAATATACAACATGTATGTGAAAACTATATAAAACAAAAGATGGACAAGGTGGGTGAGGGGATGTGGGTGTACTATGCAGCGGGAAAAATCAGGATGAATGAAGATTGGGGGTATAGTTTCTTTTGTGTCCTGCTAGCTTAGTTCATATATCGTGATACATCTTCAAACACCGTGACGCTATCCAATGGGTCGGACGTGTTGGCAGGACGATAATACTGTGCTCGAGGTTGTAATTCTCTGTCAAACATCATCACGCCTGTGTACATATTGTTGGCCATTTTGATGCTGCGTCGACGAATACTCTCATCCTCCTCTGCTGCCCTTTGTGTTGTTCTCGGTGGTTGTTGTGGCTGTTGCTGCTGCTGCTGCTGCTGCTGCTGTTGTTGTTGTTGTTCATGCATAACGTTGTTGTTATTGACTTGAGAAGGCGATGCATAAAGGACGTGTTCAATATCATTGATAAGCACCATACAAATTGGATCTTTCCACTTGACTTCGGCCATCTTGCGTAAGACATGTCGTGCATGATTGAGACCATGTTTGGCTCGACCCGTGATTAAATCATCGCCATACTCTGTGCAATACATCAGAATCTCAATCGATCGTTTCAAGTCGCCAGGCCATGTTTGACAAGGTGCAAATGACAGCACAGCCCGTCGTAGTCGCAACATCTCGGTGGAATATTCAATCATGTCCAAAATGGCTTGTCGCTCCAAGGGTGATATGATGGCTGCATCTTGATGTGGACAAAAGTGATGTAATATCAAACATGTATTGGTGCAGAATTCCATGCTTGCAGCTAGCCTTGATTCTTCGAGAGCTGTCATGGAGAGGGATCCACTGTTGTTGTTGTTGTTGTTGTTGTTGTTGCCATGACAAGATAGGGTTGAAGGCGATGTACCATCCGCGCTCTTGATCAGTTCAGGTATACGTGCTTTCCAATCATAGAGTGTAGCCTTGACATTGTCATACATGTGTTCAGTGAGCAATTCTCCACGATCCAAAGTAGTCTCGATTTCTCGAACAATACGACGACGAATGATCCACAATTCAAGCACATGACCCCATTCCAAGGCACCAGCAACTTCATCGGGCTCGTCCAGCGAGCAAGGTGTAGGTCGTACCAATCGTGATAACGCATCAAGATCATCTGAATTAGGACTGAGCATCGACTTTGCAATGGCACCTGATTCATGTAGGAAATGATCAATCTGAAAGAGATACCACCATAACCGATTTTCCAACTCTATCGTATCACCCGCACCACCATCGTCACCATCATCTCTTGTACGAGGTCGAATATCCAATGCTGTCGCCATGCGTACTGCGAGTGTATGAAATGTCGCCTTTTGCTCCATTGAGAATACAGTTGTCATGTTACATAAGCACAAGGCAAAGATGCGATCAATGTTGGGTTCGTCAAAGTAATCTCCAAGGGCATCCCGAGTCATATGCGCAAGACGATGCTGTATCATATCCAGAATCTTACTATCTTGCTCCTGAGTAATGCTGGCAGGTCGATGGTGTATCAGCAAATGTCGACACCAAAATGTGCCAATGGCCAAGGCGAATACATCTTCTTGAGGGTTCTCCAAATTGTTGTACCATGCGTGTATTACCCGTCGTGGTCGCACAGGATAATAATGGTTCATGCATTCAACAAAGTAATGGATACAATCATCAATGATGGTAGATAATGTCGAATAAAACGTTGGCCACTCGATGCGTATGTTGTTTTGTTGTTGCTGCTGCTGCTGTTGTTGCTGATCCTCATCCATGCCATTGTCGCTGTTGGTACCCGAAGAGGAGGAACAAGTGATGGAAGGCCAAATCGTCTCGGCATACAATTCACTGTGATACTTGATATAAGGATGCAATACTCGTCGTCGTCGTACTATTGCACTTCCTCTCGATGTATTATCATGATTACTGAGATCGGGTGAAGAGTCCAAAGTCGATTGAAATGCAAGTTCGCCGAGTGTTTGTAAAAAGTCTCTCAAGTCGTGGACGCTGTCCAAGTTGATGGAAATGGTATTATCGGGTTGTATCTCGACATGCCACTGATTGGTATTGATAAGGTTGAGTATCTGCGGCAAATACGGCGACGATGGCTGTAAAAGTTGAACATCTTGAGTCCATTCTGGCAATGGCGGGGAAGGCGACGACGGTGATACTACCACACTGGATTCTGAAGAAGAAGAAGACTGGATAGCTTGTTCTGGTGAAAACGACTGTTCTTGGCTGTCATTGGGTGGTTTGATTCGTCGAGTCTTGGGTCTTCGAGGTCGAGTGCCGTTTATTCTGACACCATTGTGGGGACCTAGAATGATTTGTGCCATGTGGAAACGAAAGAAAAGCGAGCTTGTTTCAAGCACACTCCGCCTTTAAAGCTGGCAAGTTCATTTTGGCTTGCTTGCCCATTACTTCCATGTAGCCTTATATCTTCCTTACCCATAACCAATAAAGATCACATACTGAAAGCTTCCTATGTATACCCATCATTACCCTATGGAATACGCTTCTCAAAAACCATTTATAGTCGTTGATGGGAGAGCTTAACGAATACCATCTAATCTTATATGACCAACATCGCTCCTCTTCGATCTTTAATATATATGTGTGTGACGACAAATCCCCTCGACTTTAGAAACAAAAACAAGACATCCAACCCATATGTATATTTCCATGGTGTTGCATAGTGTGCAAGATCCACATATCATCTGGAGATAAAAGAGTGGCATATAATAATGGCACTTGATCCACGCGACATAATGAAACAGGATTGCGGCAGGAACAAATGAAAAGAAGACGACTTTTTATAAATAATGATTGAGGATCTCGTAGTACTTTTACTATCTATCATTAATGAAGGATACTGTATGAGGCGAGGAGTGGTTGCAGTAGTGGCGGCATCTGGGCTTGAATAAAATATTGGTTGCAAGAGACGAGGTAGCAAAGTCCTCTTGCATCGATCCAACATGGGCAGGAAAAGCAGAAAGAAACAAAAGACAAGAGCACAGAGGAATTCAGCAGACTCTCCAGGATGGGAATCAGCAACCGATCGCAACGACCTGATGAGTGGAGGAGAAGGCAGCAACAGCAATCGTGATAGCCGTCAGAGTTCACCTGGAGCCGTCGATCGCACCGATGATCAAGCCATCGCAAGTAAGATCTCGCCTCGTTATCATAAAGAACAATAGCCACGTTGATATTGATTGAATATTGTAGATGGGGATGACTTTATCTCTCTCAGCGTGGGTGACGATGAAGATAACAAAAAGAACGATTCTCGACAAGCCAAACGTCGAAGGGAACGAGAGCGTGTGAAGGAGAATCGCAAACGCAAACGTGCCTATGACTCGGACAGCGAAGATGATGATGGAATTAGTGCTTTCCCATGGTTGGAATGGATGCCAGATACCGTGCCTGGACCTCTAAATGTCGATAAGCTGTAAGTATATGGAGGTGGTGGTACAAGAATCACAGTATGTCCCCTGATGATGCATGCTGCTTTAGGTTTGATCAAGAAGTGCAAAGCATTGTGCGTTATTTGGAACCTACAAAAGGCGAAAAGACTTTACGTGATTTCCTTGTATATCGCATCAAAGAGACTATCGAATCAGCGTTTCCTGGATCAGAAGTGGAAGTATTTGGAAGCTTTGCCACAGACATGTATCTGCCAAATAGGTAAGGTCTTTTACTTGCTCAAGGTTGATAATACTGATGCATTCCTCTTTAGTGATATTGATATGGTAGTCCAAGGATCAGGTGTCAACTTGAAACTTATTGCCAGGCGATTAGAGAGAGCAGGCATTGCAGACAATATGCAAATGATTTTACATGCACAGGTAGGCTTGTGTGGGAGAACGGTTCATACTTTGGGGATATGTAATCATGACATCTTGTTTATTTAGGTGCCGGTCATCAAATTTGAAGATTCCCTTACCAGGATCAAGGTGGATATCATCACAGACTCTGATTCAGGCGTATCAGCTGCAGAATGCATCACGTCAATGATGCGGAAGCAACCAGGCCTAAGGCCGTTGACATTGTTGATCAAGCATTATCTCATGTTGAAGGGGCTCAATGAAGTATTTTCTGGTGGAATGGGAGGTTATGCCATTGTTTGTATGGTGATGAGCTTCTTGCAGGTGAGCACACTGGCGTCATACATATGTATTGCATGAACTTATCCTTACCCGTTGCAGATGCATCCCAAGATATCCACGGGTCAGATCGATCCACTCAAGAACTTATCGACACTGTTGATTGAATTCTTCCAGCTCTATGGTTTACTGTTCAATTTGGAAGACGTTGGCATATGTGTGAAAGGAAAAGGGCAATACTTTGAAAAGGTAAGATGGCGTGATTGAGTTACGTGATGGTGATTCAATGGATTACTGATTTATATGCATTGTAGAGGAATATTCTCAGCCGACAAGGTCGACCTCTATTTACCATCCGTGACCCCATGAACCTCAACAATGACCTTGGTATGAAGTCATACAATGCCTATTCAGTGGTTCGCCAATTCCGATTCGCATACTCCAGCATGACATTTAAGATATTTGATCTCGAAGAAAACAGCCACAATCATCACCGCTATTATCCGCGCAAAGACGTTTCACTTTCAATATTATCAAAAGCGTTCTGTATTCCAACAAGCATGGTGGAACTACGTGCACAGATCGATAAGTTGTTCAAGTCACGGACATGGGAGCAAGATCCAGATGCAAAGCCGTTCCTTGAATCCTTACAAGAATAATGCAACCTACTCAAATTCCCCATCAGCCTTGTATATAATGTCTGCCTGTTGATATTTCCTTTTTAACCCACACCATAAACGAATCAAAATTTGGATACTATAAAAGTTAATGCCTTTGCATTACTCTGAATCTTTTATCTTTCTCACTCTTTCTTCTTCTTTTACCATCATCATGTCGTGTACTGCTGAAACTGCTCACCAAGAATTAACATGCTGCTCTTCCACTGTCGACAGATATTGCATCCTTGATCATGACGGCACCGTTATCGCATCTGCAACCGATTACGTCCCTACTACAAGTATCAATGAATGGCTTCAACGCAGCCCCAATGCTACAGCTACTCTGACACTCTTTGATGGTGACACCATTGATCTCCCTGTTTACACGCTTCGTCGCCGAAATGCAGTCGTTGCCAACCTACCAGATGCTCCCTCAATGACACCATGAAATTTACTTGCTCTCTTTGCACTCATCGTCACCTTAATTAGAATAGCAGAACATAGAAGAACGTGTATGTACTTGCACGCAAACACGAATACAAACCCACACATGTATACGCACAAAGGGCGTTGATCACCCTAAACCTGTTTTGTTACATTGCTCCATATCCAAATTGTTTGTTGCTTTTTTTTTATTTGCAAAGTAAAAGAAACGTGGCTCCTGCATTTATCCAAGCGCAAAACATAGTTATTGGGTTAGGTTGCACTGCATTATTTTTTGTGTTCTCATATCATGGCAACGTTCCGCCTCTCACTTTTTTTTGCACTGTATCCTTTTTGCATCCTTTTTTGAAAAAGCGGACGTATCCCCATTTCTCCGTATACTATCTCCTGGGTAACTACCCTACCCCTTGTTTCGTCAGTATATACATGCAATTGGCAAATAGAACCAAACGCGCTTTTCTGCCTCTTTTATCCCATGTGATATATTGACAAAATGAGTAGCCTCATAGCTCATGTGCGGCGGCGCTCCGTATTACACCTAATGACAGGCGACATGCATTGTTGATTCCTGGTATACACAAAAGAGTATGACTACTACTGTACAATGATCCCACCATGCCACGTTTACTTGCCACGTGTCATCAGATACTCTTCACGGGCCGATGATATGCAATATACCCTGATCAAAGGGGGTCTGGGGGAAATCCATGGTCAAGGGACCTGATGAATGATATGCCCCAGTCTTCAAAAGCTCTGCTTTTTCTTTTTATTATACATACGCACAATGATGCAATTGACCATCATCATCTCCCTCCCATAATAGGTAGGTTTATATAGCTTGGATCCTATCTTGTTTTCTCACACACACATGCATCACTTTTGCAATTCGAAAAAGAAAACGACCTTGTTTGGATAGCCGCTACACTACTAATTGGGCAAAAACATTCCTGCAATTATTGCATTCCCTTTGTATCCTTCAATATAATCCTTAGGTGTTTGCTCCTAAACCACCCCAGAATAACACTAATCTTGCCCTGTATTTCTTTTGCATACAATGCCGGTGGTGCAAGAAGGCAAGGGGGTGGGAATCAGGTCAATCCCGACACCATACAGTAACTGCCTTACTACTGCTGCTGCATAGGAACAAACTAGCAGGGATCATGCATGGTGTACATGAGTATGGTAACAAGAGATGGTACTATTACTAGCGCGATGGATAGTGCTGTTGCGCTCCTCACATAGACACCACCAGGCAATAATGAGGCATTTTCATGATGAATTTGACAGCTGGTGGCACATGATCTATTTTTTTCTTTCTTTGTTTCTCGTGTTCCGCATTGATTATGCATCCCAGATCAGCTTGTATGGTGTTAAACGATGACCATGTTAAGGAACGTACTTCTTTAAATAGAATCATTTTCATTGTATGCCCCACACCATCCATAACTATCAACTGAATTTGATTATACAATTAAAAAAGCTGAGCTGGATGTGCGCACAGATGGGCAAGAAAACCAACATCGATGTGGCAAAAAAGAAGGGCGGAATGATTAGTAGTAACTCAGGGACACCATCATTCTGATTGGCTAGTAAGCGAGCCGAATTTGCTAAGCGCAAATAGCTGTGGGATCTTTTTCGCGGTCGGCACCCCAAAGTTATATAGGCAACCTTAAGCAACTACCTCCCCCCAACCACAGCACCACTTTTCTTTTTTCTCCTTCACACGCATAGAGTATCCATGGCAACCAACAACCTTGTTGATATTAAAAGTTTGTCGCCCCTGTTTCAGGACTTATATGCCAAGGCCAAGGACTTTGTAGAGGTGAGCTGTGCATGTGTGTGCGTGTGTGTGTGTGCTTGGCACGTGCCTGCATGTAACTGCAACTGCAGATCAACTATTTTCTTGATCATTTTTGTTGACCGACATGATGTATATAGAATGATTGTATCCCTGCCGAAAAAGTATATGAGGCACAAATGGGCCAAGGCAAGGATCGTTGGAAGGTACGTAAAATAACTGTATAGTGTTGAAGAGCACTTTTTAACAAAGAAATATATAGGTAGTTCCTCCGATCATGGAAGAGCTTAAGGCCAAGGCACGTTCTCTTGGATTGTGGAATCTTTTTCTTGGCCGAGAATACAAGGAATTAAGTCCTGGCTTGACCAATCTCGAATACGCATTGATAGCCGAGCTTACGGGACGTAGTTACAAGATTGCACCTGAAGCTATGAATTGCAGCTCGCCTGACACGGGTAACATGGAAGTGTTTGCAAAGTATGGTACGCCTGCACAAAAGGCCAAATGGCTTGTCCCATTGATGGATGGCAAGATTCGTTCAGCATTTGCCATGACAGAGCCTGCGATTGCATCATCCGATGCTACCAATATCGAAACCAATATCCGTCGTGAAGGAAATGAATATGTCATCAATGGTCGAAAATGGTGGATTACAGGTGCTGGTGATCCTCGTTGCGCTGTATTCCTTGTTATGGGCAAATCCGATCCCAAAAACACAAACCGACATCGACAACAAAGCCTTGTGATCGTGCCAGCTGATACACCAGGTATCACCGTAGTAAGACCAATGCAAGTGTTTGGCTATGATGATGCTCCCAGTGGTCATTGTGAGATCGTTTTTGATAATGTACGTGTGCCAGTTGAAAACATCGTTTTGGGTGAAGGTCGTGGATTCGAAGTCATCCAAGGTCGTTTGGGTCCTGGTCGTATTCATCATTGGTATGTAAGCAATAGTAGAGAGAAAAATAATGATCACTGTACCAAACTGACCTATGTCATATGCTATAGCATGCGCTGTATTGGCATGGGCGAACGCGCCTTGGAAATCATGATTGCACGTGTCACAGATCCATCACGACGCACCTTTGGAAAGAGCTTGGCTGAGCATGGAACGATTGTGCAAGATATTGCCACATCACGCATTGAAATTGATCAAGTGCGGTATCTCGTACTTGGAGCTGCCAAAAAGATTGATGACCATCCACGCGGTCCAAAAGGTGCTATGAAAGAAATCAGCATGGCAAAGGTAGTGTACAACATCAACGTTGACATTGCTGGTTGAACATGAGCTCACGTGACGCTTGACAGATTGCTGCTCCCAGCATGTTACAACGTGTATTGGATCGTGCTATGCAAGCCCATGGTGCTGGTGGTCTATCGCAAGACTTTGTGTTGGCCAAATTCTTTTCTCGTGCTCGCACTTTACGCTATGCTGATGGTCCTGACGAAGTTCACAAGAATCAATTGGGAAAAATCGAGTTACGCAGAGCTGCTGATATCACCAACCGCATAAACGCTCAAAATGCCAAAAAAGAAGAGTTGATCAATTCAAAGCTGTAATGTAATAAACTACGAGAAGCTAGTATATATAAGGACATCTATGCTTCATAGTGTGGAATGAACAATAGTTAAATCAGAATGACACAAATACACGTCCATTTCCAATTATCATCAATGACACCATTATCCAGAATACAAGCCATATAAAACAAATGCAATGTAGATGAACAAAAGCTGTGAACAAGAAGAAGATTTATTCAATCAACCTTTTATCGGACCATGAATGACTTCATATTTAAGCGGATTCACCCTATTTGTAAAAAATAAAACATGAGGATTCCCATTCATATCCATCCAAGCCACCCTACTATTTGACATTTACCTGCTTGAAGACGTAAGTCAAATGGCACTTGCCACAGTATTGACGGTCCTTGTGCCAAGCCATGAAGACACCAGCACCGCAGGTGTTGTTGGGGCACTCACGACGGAGACGAGTGATCTTGCCAGATTCGTCAACCTTGTAGAACTTCAAGATAGCGAGTTTGACTTTCTTGCGCTTGTGCTTGATCTTCTTGGGAGTGGTGTAGGTTTTCTTCTTCTTCTTCTTACCACCACCCAACAACTCAGCGTTCAAGTGGAGGGTGTTCATGTCAGCAACACCGTAGGCAGAGAGCTCGCCATCAACGAGGTTCTTGCCAGCGAAGGACAAGAGCTGAGCGTCGGCAGGGATGCCTTCGCGAGCAGCGATCATGCTCTTAACAGCACCAACGGAGGAGGAGCCAGAGACATCAAGGGCAAGAGTGTTGCCTTGGAGGGACTTGACAAAGATTTGCATTTTCAGATAACTCGATTATTACAGAGTAAGAATCTACATACGACATTGCAAAAACGTGAGCAAAAAGTGAATAGAATAGAGTAGAGTAGAGTATGTACTATAGCAAACATACTTGTACTCATGAATGCCAATCAGTGGTGGTATACATACCTTCCTTATTATCTGCAAAAGAGAAGGAAAAACAGCTTTTGCTGGCCCAGCCACACCTTTTAACTGGTAAGAAAACTTTTTTCAAACTCCAATAAGCCCGCTCCTCCTTCTGATTCAAGCCATCCATCCCATCCCATCATCCCGCGTTTTGGTAAAAGACAAATTACATGTTTGGGGGAATATATAAGACAATATAGATCTACACATCATTATCAACTACATCTAGTCAATCTTCCTTCACCACCTTGTGTGTTGTCGGTAAGGGTCGTGATCTCTCCTTTGGATATGGCATCAATGGCACATTGTCCTCCTCTTCATCAACGATATCATCATCCACAGGTGCCGGGTAATGCTTTCGAGAAACCATGGGCCGTCGATGTTCTTCTTCTTCATCCCATGAGGATCCTGAGTCATCATAATAATCACCACCAGATAAATCGTATACTTTGTTCTCCATCCACCGTGTATCGGGATATAGCTGTTGTCGTTGTTGTTGCTCAAGGTCGTCATAGTAATGGGTATACTCCACCTCTTCTTCACTGATACAGCTGCCAGAGTCATAATAATCTTCCACTGAATCCACTTCATCCGCTTCGTCTTGATATGGATCGAGCTGTTCAAGATGTTCACCCTCATGCTCGGGTTGTGCTAGTTGCTGCTGTTCACCTTGTTCCTGGTAACCCGGTTGCAACATGGCCATCCTCTCTTCCATAGTGATTTCACGAACAAGATATCCTTCCGAATCACGTCTTACAAGTCGATGTGAGTTAGGGTTGGCATTGTTGTTACGCATCATTTCACGCTGCTGCTTTCGCTTGTAGCGGTTTGAAAATATAGACGGACGTAGATCGTCGGGATCGCGTGGTGGCCAACAATAAGGAAGGCGAGGGTCTGTGCCAGGTCGTACAGGAAATGTCAAACCATCGCTTGTTGGATTTTGTGGCCAAAGCCATAACAATGGATTGTTTCCGAGCACCGAGCATATATTGCGATACAAGCCAACATCAAAAGGATAATGAACCTAATCCCAATACAAAAAGTTAATTTCATATATCATTCTCTCTCACATAGTTGTAGACTTACGGGCATGATTTTACCACGTCGAATGAGTGTCTTGACCTTGCTACGCTCCCAGCTTTCAACTGAAGACTGATTCCGAGACATACAATACAGGTGGTACACGCTCAGGATGCCCACGCAAAAAATGACCACGAATGCCAAGATAAAATTGATCACGAGGAAAACCACTTCCATAGTCGATGGTTCAGCATTCCACTATATATCATCAATCAATACTCACTCATCCTCAAAACCTTTTCCTCACTCAAAGAATCCTTACCCGAAAATGACGAATATCATCAAGGATCATCGACACACGCCAACCCAGTAAGCCCAAGGCATAGCCACATGCAATATCCACATAGAGCACAAATCGTACAAAATGGCCATAGTTGTCATATCCCACACAATTGGCGATCCATGGGCAGTGATGATCCATTTTGAGTACACAACGTCGGCAATAGCGGCAATGATGGGAACGTGGAGGTTTGTAGTGTTTGCATTGCTTGCAATAGCGTGGACCTGTCATACCCGTGTCTGTAGCAGGAAGCTCTTGACGTTGCCACCGTGTGCTGTCGTCGTTTTGAAACGTCGAATAGGGCGGTTCCTGAAGAAAAGAAAAGAAAGTCCATGAGCTTCATTATGTAATAGAGAATACAATGCTTACCCAACCGGTAGGCACTTTACCGGGATCAGTCGTGCATGCCAGATAATAGTTATAGTAAACCATGAGCACCAACAAGTTGAATGGAATGAGCAATTTAGCTGCAGTGGGTGACCACCACTCCATGGCTGGCAACAGAATAAACAGCTGTGATGAATAAGCGATGGTGGCAATGAGCAGAGAGACGCCAGTGATAAAGACCCAACCAGGTATGGATTCCAACATGATGGCGAAGAAGGGGGGGGTGTGGTGGAGGAGAAGAAGAGAGAGGAGGCTGTTGTTGTTGTTGTAGCGGATGTGATAGGAGGGAGGATGCGAGTAACGAGAAGAGTAAAGGACAAAGGTCAACATTTTCCCAATTCGGTCGGTGGTTTTGCCTTTGTGTACAAGCATGGCAACAGCAGCAACCCTGACCCCCTTTATTCATTTCTTGATTGAATACTTAGATTATTACCATACATCTCATCATTATCAATTCAACTGCTTTTGTTAACAATGACACTCATGCTGCTATTCAATGCTCCTTATTACACCCCCATTCATCATGTTAGATGAAAGAAAAAAAAGTTGTCTGTGCGGATTACCAGTTTGAGTCATCAATCACTGCTTTCTTTCCCCCCACACACAAACACATCAATGTATATATTTGTGATGATGATGATGATGAGATGATGGTGATTGAATTATCCTTGCCACAACCCCTTCAACATTCCCCTTTTCCCGTTTTTATCACCCCTACCCTACATGAATTATCAATACAGTCAACGAATATGATGAATGGTAGTACATTGGGAAACGCTGTTTTTGGGTTTTCGGATTATCGTCCCGATCAAGAACGGTGCTAACGCCCAGGTGATGCAAGCATCTGCACGGCTTTTGCGTCAAATATGCTCTCAATTTGACACAAAGTCAAGCCTGGTTACTGTACCACCAACATAATACACTGATAAACTACGTGCAGCCACTCTCTCCTTTTCCTTTTTCCTCCGTCAGCGGCCTTGTATCGCTAAGTCTATTTCCTCCACCCCCCTTTTTTCCTTCACTTTACCCTTTGTGCAGCGCCTCCTCCCCCAAACCAAGCACCCCGACTTCTTTTTTTTTCCTCTTCACTTTGCCGTGCGATCCGATATCTTTCTTCCCTCTCTTGTTTTCTCTTTTCCCCCCTTTTTATTCCCCATTCATCACTCATCATCTTTGTCATGCCCAGAGATGAGTATATGGCATCATCCACTTGTTCAACTTCATCCATCTTGGCATCAAAGGCTTCTTCTTCATCATCGCGTCGTCAGTCATTTCTGAAGCGCTTTACTTCTCCTCCCTCTCCAATCTCTTCATCAAAATCAACTTCGATCTTGCCTTCTTCTTCCAGACGCAGTACAATTTCATCTACCAACAGCAATGCTACAGCCCCTACAAAAAATTATTCATCTGCAAAACCACCTACTGGCGACAAACCAGGCAGATTGCAATCCATGCGCCTTATGCTCATTGCTTCTGTTTCTCGTAAACGATCATCATCACGAACATCCAAAAACGATAAAAAACCACCACCACCACCACCACCACTGTCACCAGCCACTCGTAATAATCCACCACCACCACGTCCTTCACCTTTGATCATCCGACAACAAAAACAACCACAATCACCATCATCATCACCCATCAAAGAAAATCCATCTCGTAAAGATATGCTGCCAAATCGACGCATATCCATGATCTGTGATCGAAATAGTATTCATAGCAACATGTCATCCATATGCACTGCTGGTGGCGGTGGTAGTAGTAGTAGTAGCAATAACCCATCATCGCCTACACCACGGCCCTCATTACTGGGAAGGCGTCGACCCATGTCACAATTTTGGGGACTATCCAAAGTAGATGAAGATGAATATGATAATGCAGATGATGTCGGATGTTGGCGTGCAACACAAGGGGCATCTACCACAACTACGCTTACATCCAACACATCAGACCAATGCAGTACAAGAAGCAATAGCACGCGGTCTTCATCTTCATCGTCGATCCGCACGGTGTCTGAAAATACGAATCCCGGCAGCAAGTTTCTACGCTTGGCTCAAAAAGCCATTGTTGATAAACTACCACCATCATCCTGTGAACAAGGAATGCCAGGACCATCACCACGTGCACCAACACCTATCGTATCCACCAGTAGTTCAGTGTACCCTACACGATGGCGTGACATGATCCGTTCTAGTGTTATTATCGGCGAATCAACCCCAATGTCAACAACGACGAGGCCTGCTTCGGCTGTTGGCAATGGTCCTCCTTCACCTTCCATTATCACCAATGCAAGCAGCTTTGCTTTTATTTCTGGTACTTCTGGTATTACCACCAACAATAACAACAACTCGGGCCGTTCTCGAAGAAGCAGCCTCTTGTTGTCCACACCAAGCATTCAAAAGAAAGAAGTCAAAGCTATCTCCGTTTGGCGTAACACAGTGTCACAGCTGCTGATGCAGTCCGATGAGGTTTTTATCATACGCTATATTATTATAGGAAAAAAGGAGACGTGGCTAACAAGATATGCATTTCAATAGAACGATGATTACGTCTTTTATGATTATCCCACATGCACCGCCAAAGATCTAGCCCTGTGCAAATTCATCATGAACGAGCTGTATACTACTGAACAATCGTACCATCGTCTCTTGACCCTTATTCAAACAGTAAGTATCATCGTCTATTTGTGTGGCTGCACTGGCTGGTGCTTGGGGGTGGGTGGAGATCAACGTGACCTACCATCATCACCATCACCATCATCGACATGTCACATCGATATGCACCTTCAAAACACATACATCATTAGTATCGTTGCTAACACGTTACGGCTTGCTTATTTTAGAGGTACATGCAGCCAATGATGGCCGCCACACACAATCCATTGGTCAGGTCCTCAGACGTGGCTGTCCTTTTTCGTCATTTGCCCGAGATGATTGCTCTGTCAGAGAAACTGCTGGCATGTTTCGAGACTCATGCAACTCATCTTTGGAGAGATTGTGATGCCATCCACGTGGGACATATTTTTCAAACGCTTGAGCAAGACATGGTCGTTTTTCTAAAATATGCCGTTCATTATCAAACCAATCTCAAAGCCATTCGTCGGGCGTGTAACAATGTCCTCTTTATCAAGATCGAACAAGAATCGCTTGCGCGTCGCGATACGAATCGCATGGGTATGTCCGATTACCTTATTGCTCCTTTCCAACGTGTACCTCGTTATTGTCTTTTGATCAAAGGTAGGATCATCATCATGTTCATATTTTCCATGACATTCCTTTTTACTCATCCAATATGCCGGAAATAGACCTCATGAAACACACCGAACGTGCTGATCCAGAATACGCTGATTTGGATGTTTCCCTGAAAATGCTAACGGGATTGACAGTAGCCATGGATCATGTACAGCAAATGTCACGTTAAGGAGTTAGCAATGACAACCCACCCCACCATCACCATGCCCGACATTTAACCTTGTCCTTATCATTCTTCTTATGTCTTTTTGCATTCTCATCATTACACACTCTCGTTGTTGTTTTTTCTTGTCACCCTTTTCGCACATACCCTGTCTTTTCTCCTTGAGTCCTCTCCCTCCCTTTTCTCTCTCTCACTCACGCATACCATCACCAATTTTCATAATACCCCCTTTCTCTTTCTTCCTCTCTCACCCATTCACCATCCCTTTTTTGTGTACATATAATACTCATATTAAGCTCAACATTACTACATTAAAAACTCTTTTTGATTTTAGAATTGGGGTATCCGTGGTTTCGGCAATTGTATACAAATGTTTGCTGCATGCAAAAATGGCTTGCATAAGCCCTGTGCAACATGAACAAGTACAAGGGACCTCTTGTGCAACCCGCCAACGACAGAGAGAGTAGTTGCTCCGTTTCCCCCGATCCATTGGCACCTTGTTCACGAGTTAGGGGTAGAAAAATGCTGTTGTAGGATCAGGGCACAAGGATGATGTTGTAATACTTCCATTGGCTGCACCTCTTGCATGGATATGACATGTCCAAAAAGAATCGAAAAACGTGATGGTAGTGCAAAATGCCGTCGGGCATTTACTCGCGCGCGCGCCACCTGCTTAGAGCGAGAGGGAAATCTTCATTGCCGCGAATTTATCAGAGCAACCGCCACCATGACGACGTTGACCGATTGCCCATGTGGAACGATGAGAGACACAAGCTACGTTACAACCAGGTCGGATCGTGCACATGCAGTGCTCTGTTGCCATTGGTTTCAATCGTTAAAGACTTGGTAACTCCATTCAGTGCTCTCGACTACGATCGCGTGTCGGCAACTCAGCGGAAAAGATTATTATCACCAAGCATGCAGATCTTCCAGCATCATGATCCACAGCCAATGCATCACACCCAAAGCTGTCAGAGTTACCTGGATCCTATCATCTTGCTTACACATGAATCACATGGGGTCCCAGTAAAGGATTATCAGAATATGTATTATCATACAACTCGTTTCCACGTGAGAATATGACTGGTGGTCATGGAAGGGATATGGACCTGAAGGCTCCTCGGCGTGAAGAAACGGTGACACGACATTGTGTTGCCAATCGAAAGCGACCCCCAACGACACATTTCAAATGGATGTTCAGCATTTTACATATACGCTCTCTATCATCGTCATGCAAAGTTGACGGCAAATGTCATTCTTTTCTATGATCACGAATTCTGTTGCACCAACTTTCGATTTACGGATAATGATTTTTGCCCGGCATAAGGAGGAGGAGGATCAAAAAGAAAGCTGTGGTGGCAATGGTATCATCACTATTACGTAACAGCGACATCGCTATTCACGAGGAAGCGTATGATGATTGAATTGCAGCCAGTATCCATGGCAACGAGGGCTGGTAGTACGACCTGCTGTTGCTATAACGGCTGATGCACCGACACCTTCTTCGACGACGGATCCAGATCATGCATATGTAATGCTCGCGGAGATAAGCAACTGACATTGCAAAGAACCGAATCGATTCAATATACCTTCAAACACGCAATGCATGGTGCACGCATCTACAATGCACAAATAACAATGAAAACGTTACGAGCAGCAAAGGATATTCCGAAACATTTATGATCGTCCAGTTACATTGCAACAAATAAACCATAGTTTTCGCGCGAGATGAGTAAAGGATTGACAATAAGGTGCATTGGGGTGACGCTATGTTGGGGGCGGGCACGGCCGAGAAACATTCAGGGGAAGGATGGTGATAGAGGGAGAGGGAGAGAGTTTAGCGTTCCAAGGTTGATGCATGTACCTGCAACAGCCAAACAAAAGGTCGATTAATTCCTTTACAAGATAACGGATTGTTTATTTTTCTTGTCATTTATTATTATCCGCATATAATAAATGCACCATGATGATGCCAAGATAGTTACTGTATGTTTATCCGAATTGTGTAAGGGGGGTGTTGAAAGAAAACGAGGGAGTCACAGAGAGAGTGAAAGAGATCAAGTAGATCATGTTGTGCTATGACGCTGACATTTGAGATGCTTTGGGCTGAGCTGATTGATGAGCAAATCCGAAGACGCATATAGAAGCATCCGCAAGGTAATGATAATAATATATACTTGGTATACCTGGTGACAAGAAACAGCGCTTTCTATTTACTTTGCAGTTCCGAAGCGCTTCTTGCCCATCTCACTTGAGCTCTTTTCATACATCTTGTTGCGCAATTCTTGTACCTGTTGAGCTGATAGCTGATGGCATTTGCCCAAACAATTATGGCTTCTCGATCTTGACCCGCAAAGATAACAACTATGATCATTATTGTCAGCTTGGTGCTGTATCCTACAACAAAAGATAGGTGTACTTACAACTCATATCCACAGCGGCATTTGATGGCATTGCACCCATACTATGCATAACATCACTCGATCAATAATTGGGTTTTCCTTAAAACAGCAATGATAGCTTACCGAACGAGCAACCACCTCTCTACAATGTGGACAACGTGTCCATCCTTGTTGAAGAGCAAGTTGTCGTGCTGCAATGGAATTTTGGCGATTCATTTCGTTTTGAAGGAGCATTTCTGAAACATCATGTTTTCGTCGCCAACGACCTGTGGGTCTTTCTTTGCAAATATCTACATCGTGTAATCCACGTGATGAGTATTACAGATTTGAATGTTGTCAAAATAAGGTCATACTTACCATCATGCCATGGATGTTCGCACCATAAACAAATGCCTCGATGGCACTTTGGGCATTCTACCATGGTGCGCTGTGGTTGAGGAGGTGGTTGGGATTGACGTCGTAAGCGTCGACGAAACAATGTCTTTGCGAAACCAGTTCTGGTGGTATCGCGTGTTTGTTGTGCTGCGGCTCTATTCAACCGTTGCTGCTCAAGCTCTACCTCATCCAATTCAAACATCGCCTTGCAATCGCTATATGGACAATAGCCCTGAATTGGGTAAGCAAAAGATAAAATGTTTTTATATGGATGCATGGTCATCAACTTACATAGCTTTCAAGAACATCGCGGCGAATGATTTTAAACCACCAAGCGTCAGCTGCAGTAGGTGACATGACACGTGACACAATATCTTGGGAATCAAAAGAGCCTTGCGTGCACTGGTGTCCTGGACATGGGATTCTCGCATAGTCATCATGACGTGCTTCCGTGTATGTAGTAAGGTAAGTTGTCAGGCACTGACGACACATGTAATGTCGGCATTGACTTGTGTGAAAAATCTCCTTTTCTTCAAAATCATCAAAGCAGATCATGCATTCCTGTTTTTGATTTGGTGGTCCACATGATGACGATGATGCTGATAATGGTAATGATGGCGATGATGCTGATGCTGATGATGAGGAAGCTGTACTTTTGCGAACTGTATTGTTCTTTGATACACGCCAATCCTTGAACGGTGAAGATGCTCTCATGTTGCTGAGACTTGCATTGTTCCATGATACGAAACGTCCTTTTATACCGGACGCTTTAGGAGGAACAGGTGGTGGCGGTGGCGATGAAGACGACGATGCTGCATGCTCCGTCGGTAGCTTATTAAGTTCCTTGCTTTCTTCAATTGTATGAAGATATTGGCCTGTGTGCTTGAACTCGCCGACCAAGTTGCTGTTGGATGATCGTATAATCTTCATTGCGTTGTCTCGTCCGATATAGGAACTCGAATTGTATGGTGGATACGAAGCGCAACGTTTAAGTCTTCTCGCAGTTGGGTGACGATTGACGGTTATCAAGGACGCGGTGACAGTTGTAACTGTAAATGTGGGGGAGGTGGATAGGAATTCAAAAATATCTTCAATGAGAGAAGGACCAGCTTGCAGGAAGAAGATAAATAGAGAGAATAGAATATGATACATGCAGTTGAAATAGCTTTCTCACCGGATTATAAAGATACAAGGACGCCACATGTGGATCATCATGTTGAAAAGACTCAGCTTAATACCTTTGGCTAAGCATTTCTGTGTTACCAAGAAAGTAAATTGTGGTGGGAGAAGTGCTCTTTATTCTTCTTGAAACTTATGGCACCATGCTACTACCCATCGAAGCTCCTCCTAACACAGCATGACTGGTTGTTATGTCATAGTTTGCAAGTGATGGTGACATTCCCCAAAAAAAGAGTGTGCTTGACCTACAAAGACAATGGTGTGAGTTGCATCATTCCAGAGTGGCTGTGCTTTGCTTACCAAATTTGATCTATCACGATTAATGCGGCAGCTGCGCTGTGTAACGTTTTTCTGAGGAAGCTTTCACCTATGCGAACGACGTATGATGGCGTTTGGTGTTTTAGGATAACCACGGTAAGCTTTTACATCAGATAAATCAGGAGTTGCGACCAATTTTTTGAGGTTCAGCTTTCTTCTTGACACGCACCTCCAAACACAATCGCACCATGTAAACGCTCCAATGACAAGAACAACACAAACAACACTTGAAATTGACTGGGAAAACAGCCTTGGGTCGCGTGTGGAGGAGTATCTTTTGTCGCAGCTGCGTTCGTCTCCAGCAAGTTCCACCTTCACGATGGGCTCCATGTCACCATTGCACAACACGGCCACTGTAGTCTACACCTGAACTTAGTTATCAGCACTCATGTTTTGTTGTTTATCATCTGTGGAGGAATCCTTTGTGTTTCAACCTGCCTTTTGCACTGTTTGTTAGACTCTCTTTCACACAACACGTGCCGCTTATGACGATCATTGGCAAGCAGCACCACAACGTCAAGAAGATGGAGTAAATGGAAAACACGATATTGGATTACTGTGTAAGGCTGTGAATTCAGAAAGCAGAATGGATCAAGGCAGAGGCACTTACATTGTATCCCACATCCTTTTTCAAATCGTAGGCCACTTGACCACTTTGAAGGATTATGTAGAAGAAGTAGTGTTACAGCGTCAATTTCATAAAGCATAGTGCAATAAGATACATTTCGAGTTGAACAACAGACATGGATGGATGAATGATGGTTCACAGCGATGGGTTAGGCATTACATGGGATAAGGAGCTTCAGAGGGATACCTGCGATCTGGGCACATCAACAATTATGATTTAATGGGACGACAGGGAGATGATTGTTACAATGCGTGTATTTTTGACAAGGAAGAATTATGGCTACAATATGATAATGACGAGGAAGATGACAAAGAGGGGTTCACTGCTCATAACGCAATATACAATTCCGAGAACTATCTTGTCTTCCATCAATGATATCATTCAAAGTTGTCAAAGTTGCTGCATATTTGGCTCGATTTTTTTCAGGCTTTTGCCCGATCGCTTACAATAAGTGCAAAAGACATCATTGATGGCTAGTAGCTTCTTGAGGTTGATGGGAATCCAAAAAGAAGGCAAGTTTTCAACGCTATCGGCAAACTGATGTAGGTGGGCAACTCTATAAATGTATATAAACCAGTAACTGTCAATCTCATTAGAAAAATAGTAATATGCATGCCTAGAACAAAGCGAGAGGGAGTTGTCAGCATCACAGCAGTAAACAATGTCTTTTTTTGCGACTTACCATGAATCGGGAATGCTATCGCACCTGGAGCAAATTCATATCTCATTCCCGAACCGGAATACAGTAGTGGAGATGGTGGACCGAGTCGTGGTCGATGTGGTCGATTGGACCGTAGTGGATGATCTAGTTTATTGACATCGACGGCGTATTCACGAAAGGTTATCAAACGTAAGGTATCAACGCATAGGCTGTAGCGTGCACCAGATCGTTGTTTGATCTTTGCTTCACCAAAACCAATAACTTGGTCAATTCAAGGTTAGCCTTCCTATTGATGAAAGCGTTGCGTCGAGCCTTGTCACTTTCGTTCGGTATCTGATTTGGCTACCTCTTCAAATGGACCAACTTTTCGGGATCGCTCTCAATACTTGCAAGTGCAGGGTCGTGGCCCAAAGTGCAGTCTCGGTGATTACATCATTTGACATGTCTGTGATGTTCTGGAAATAAGGATGTCACTTTACGGAGAGTGGAGAAGCCATTATATCAACCTCATGCGGACTGTGGCGTATCAGCTCATGTAGCTTTGCATATGTATCTCAGGAGGTAGCTACATCAAAGAGAATGTGAGTATTTGCATATCCATAAGCAATATGATCAGGCTTTACCTTAGATCACGTACCGTAGAAAGCCGATATTTCATTTTTTCCCATCACCATACATCTTATCAATGGTACGTTTCCCCTCTTCAACGGATCGCGACACCATTTCAGCGTGCCCTTCAAATGAGTGGCCTTGGGCCAATAATACAATCTTCAATACTCGTTGTCGCAGTGATAGCACCGTGAGTCCTCTGGATGAATCGTACTTGATGTATAGATCCCGGAGATCTTTGCTGTATTCGAAATGGTGGTTGGATAATGCTACGTAAAATATTACAATGAGAGCAGTGATAATGAAAATAAATTCACAATGAAGAAAGGCTAAAGGCTATCAAACTGAGTCCATGGATCGCTCACAAAATAAGACCATCAATGAGCTACCATGGTGGTACTCACATCCACTTAGGTTTTGAAGTTGTCAATAATCAAAAGATACGATTAATGGAAGAAAAAGAAGAACTGTATGGGGGGGTTGATAGGCGACAACATCGTCGTGGTTCACGTGTGGGTGGTGGGCGTGGGTATTCTGTGATCACGAAAGAGTGATGGGAATGGTGATGAGCTGATAGATTGGTGTGATGGCTTCACAAAGAGACTTGGTATGGTTGATTGTTGTCGCCAATGAATTAAGATTTGTGGTAATAAACAAGGTTGCAGTATCCCATTTCTAGCATATCCATATCTTCTTGGCCGACGATTGATGATATTGAATAAAAGTTATCATCATATTCATCTGTTCGCGATCTTTTGTCATTGCAACGAGCATTCTCAATGAAGACAATGAGATAAACCAGAGGAACAATGTGACACCAAACGATCTTCGGGAAGTCAAAGTGGTCGTACTCGTGTCCTCGGAAATAAGAACTAGCCGTGCACAGACCACTTATGTTTGTTTCAGCTCCATGCTACAATATACTATTATTCGTCTTTTTCCTTGAATGAAAACGAATTCAACGTAATATCTGGGGTATCATTAATTCATGTGTATGGAAGGTGTGGATCACTTGGTTGGTTTCTGGATTGAAAGGGGGAAGACAAATGTGAAAGCCGGGATGCAAAATTGAGTGGTTTAAGCTTACAATGGATCAAGCTTCCGTAACAAGCAGGGTTGTTGGGTATTAGCATTGAAAATACAAGGGTCTATTTAAACATGTAAATAATCAGTTATTGGCACTACCCATCGTCTAATCAGCATATGAACAATGAAGCTTTAATGAATCTAATATGACAGAAGGAACAAGAGCATCTCGATACAATGATGTGGGTCTAATCCAATCTCCCCTGCCGGCCTTCAAATTTCTATCCTTCCTTTCCTTCCAGATGCCAACCAGTGGATCACAAAGAATCAGCAGGTGTCGTTGTGTCATTGTATTCTTGATTGCTGCTGTCATAGCATCTTCATCCATGATTGTAAAAGTAGCTGTTGCATGCATTGACTTGAATGTAGCAATATCATCCATGGTGGTAAATCCTCTCTTGTCAAACATATAAGCCCTCGTTTCCATGCCATCCAATTCATCCAATCCATCATCATCCTCAGCCGTATCCACATGTTCGTTACTGCTGACAACGAGCCAAGTAGCCAAAGCAACATTCCATGATTCCACATTACTGCACTTGATTGCATCCATCCATTCATCCATAACCGTTGCGAGTCCAATAAGAAAGAGCCTCTGTGATCGCTGCTGATATGCTTCCTTTTCAATCCGAGTATTGATCAGTGTAGCTCAACAAGGCGAAGAGTGCTTGTATTGCGGAATACTTGATAGCTGATATGGGACCATCCATTAGAAGTCGTATGCATCATTGAAAGTTGCCACACGTATATAAAGCTGCTTTTATACAATGACTATCAGCTGTTCACGTGAAGAGGCCGCAAGTAACTTGAGACAGTGGAGACCTTGCTAATGGCAGCTGCTGTTACGGGATGGTTGTGGCAGAGGAGCGTGTTGTAGTAGTAGAGTGACAAGATTGTGAACGCTGCTTGAGACAATAAAGTCATTACTAATAGTAACTGCTGGAATGAACGCTGTTGTTCTTGATCGTGGTAGAGGAGTGTGCAAGAGCGTGTGTTGTGTCAAGAAACGTGTGTGTTGTAGTGGGTGCACGCGCCATGGACTTGCCATTCAGTCAAAGATAATCGGATCAAGACAGTTGTAGGGTTGACATGATGGGTTGAGACAGAGCAATCGTTCGCAGGTGGTAGCTGTACTTGAATGGGGCAACAGTTGAGAATGGGAGGAGGAAGAGGGAAGAGGCTGGGATGTGGAAGAGGTGGAATTTTGTCAGGCAGTCAGACATATCACATATACACTGATACCATTGCATAATATTGGGATTGCTTGTCTCGACCCTCAAACTTTCATACAATATGCTCTAGGACATTCTGAACAACTTTGTATTAATAAAGAACCCACAATTCATTTGAAGATTTCGAATTGTAGAGCATAATGTGGGATTGACTATGACGGACGGAAATTGGGAAAGCGCCGGATTTATGAAAAAGTCAATTAGTATGTAGTTTCTTGAGATTCCCCATCTCGCACTTGAAACTTGGTCAGACGGTACTCTCGCACATGCCGATCAACTCCATTCATTTAAAAACCGCATGGTTCATTATGAACATTTTGAATGCGGGGCAGCCCAAATATAGGAGAAAGTAGGGTAGACGCTCCTGCTCCCCGAGATTGCCCACCTCGAACCTGTAACTTTCTCACAATATCCTTTGGACCACGCCGAGAAATTTCCTTCTCATAAAGACCCCAGAGTTCATTATGAAAACCTAGAATGTAGGAGAGACGACGAAAGGGATAGTAACATAAATAGGGTGTACGGCCGTGCGCGCCGATATTGCCCATCGCGACCTCGAAACTTGGTCAGGCGGTGCTCTCGACCATGCTGATCAACATCGCTCTCATAAAGCCTCTACACATCACTATGGAGATTTGGAGATACAGGCACCTTTACGTTTTTAGTATGCTGTAAGTGTGATACTATATGACAAGCGGTCTTTGCTCATTCTGAAGAAGCTTGACTCTAATAGAGCGGAAGGTGCGCAGGGGCGTGATCGTGTAACACAGCTCATTTGCATGATACTTCACAATGAACAAGCACCACTCTCCATATAGCATAACGCTTAGAGCATATGTAAAAACATAAAGGTGCCTGTATCTCTAAATTTTACAATGAAACGTGGAGTCTTCAATCGAACAAAGTTGCGCGGCGTGGTCAAGCGCACACTGTGTGCAAGTTTCACGATCGCCATGGCTCTTCCCGCTAAAAATCAAAAACAAGGGGACCACAAGCCACCCCCAGACAAAAGTCGATCGTATTCATCCCTTTTCAATGAACCGGATATCGTTATTCTGGACGCCCGAAACAACATCATAACGAAGCGTATATGGCGACATGCTGAACACCCCAACTCATTATTTTATGATTTATCCACTGTCAACATCACCGATACACAATTCAGGACGGCTCTCAGTGAGTCTCCACTTAAAGACGTTATCCATGGAGCTGTCATCCATCGTACCCGTAAACAAGTCTTCGCCGAAGTAGCCTTCCACGACCACAAAGCACGTATAAGAAACATGCACCACCCTGTAACTCTCGCCGACGACACGAAAGTCTTCGGTGCTTTTCCCATTCCAGAAGACATGGATGTTATCAGGATTAATCTCTCAAACATACCGCTATATAATCGACCCAATCTAAAGGAAGCTCTTAATGCAGCATTGAAACCTTTTGGACAACTCTTAGAACTTGGCATATATCTCGAACAGCACCTTTTCACAGGGAAAGGCTATGTGTACCTGAATACCAATCACAACTCCGCCAGCTCCAAATCTCATTCACATGTACAACCAATACCGCCAACTCATACAATCTCAATCTCTCTTAAAGATGGGACATATCCTACACGCATGCATGCAACATGGTCCAAAATGCCACTTCACTGCCGCTATTGCCATAACCCAGGCCACACCCGTATCCAATGCCCATATAGACCACAGCCCAGATGTTACCATTGTCAAGAAACTGGACATCTCCGCAAAGACTGCAAATTCCGCCATGGAACTCAACCCACTCCCGACAAACCAGCCAGCCCCGAGCACACAACACAAGGAACGCCGATCAAAAGAAAACGTGTACCAACCTCACGATCACCATCGCCAACACCTGTTAATTTCAACCCGACCATTAACAAAGAGGCACCTATGCCCTGGATAAAAGACAAACCCCATGATCCTATTACGGACATTGCAAATGACACTGAACTCTCAAATCGCAACCTCGCCCAAATGGATACAACCCCCGCACCAACATCACGTGGCCCCGCCACTGATGATATGGTGACCTAGTTTTGGCTATGTCTAGCTCTACATGCTAGCTTCTTGTTTCGATCTTTAGTAGTGTGATTATATAGACCTTACTTTTGTTCCCTATTGATCGCTTTTTGTAACTACCGCGGCCAACCGTCACTCTGCGTATACGTGGTCGCACAAATAAAATAAGCCCCATAATGGGCCATAAAAAAAAAAAAAAAAGTTTCACGATCGCCGTGGCCATTCCCAGATTCACCCAATGTCACCACCAGCCAAAGTGGATTGTGGGTCGACCTCTTGAATTTTTTTTCGACGAGGCTGGTGGTGACATTGGGTGAATGTGAGATTGGCCACGACGATCGTGAAATTTGCACACAAGGTGCGCTTCACCCCGACGAGCAACTTTGTTCGATTGAAGACCCTACGTTTCATTGTAAAGTTTGTGGCTACAGACATCTTTATGTTTTTACTATGATGTACGCGTAAAGCTATATGGGGAGTGGCGTTTGCTCATTGGGAAGTATCATGCAAGTGAGATGTGTCGCACAAAGAAGTCCGTCTGCATCTTCGGCTCTATCGGGGTCTACCTAGTTGACAATGAACAAAGACCACTTATCATATAGCACCATGCTTACGTCATAGCAAAAACATAAAGATGTCTGTAGCCACAAACTTTACAATGAAACGTGGGGTCTTCAATCGAACAAAGTTGCGCGGCGGGGTCAAGCGCACCTTGTGTAGAAGTTTCACCATCGTCGTGGCCAATCTCACATTCACCCAATGTCACCACCAGCCTTGTCGAAAAAAATTCAATAGGTCGACCCACAATCCACTTTGGCTGGTGGTGACATTGGGTGAATCTGGGAATGGCCACGGCGATCGTGAAACTTGCACACAGTGTGCGCTTGACCACGCCGCGCAACTTTGTTCGATTGAAGACTCCACGTTTCATTGTAAAATTTAGAGATACAGGCACCTTTATGTTTTTACATATGCTCTAAGCGTTATGCTATATGGAGAGTGGTGCTTGTTCATTGTGAAGTATCATGCAAATGAGCTGTGTTACACGATCACGCCCCTGCGCACCTTCCGCTCTATTAGAGTCAAGCTTCTTCAGAATGAGCAAAGACCGCTTGTCATATAGTATCACACTTACAGCATACTAAAAACGTAAAGGTGCCTGTATCTCCAAATCTCCATAGTGATGTGTAGAGGCTTTATGAGAGCGATGTTGATCAGCATGGTCGAGAGCACCGCCTGACCAAGTTTCGAGGTCGCGATGGGCAATATCGGCGCGCACGGCCGTACACCCTATTTATGTTACTATCCCTTTCGTCGTCTCTCCTACATTCTAGGTTTTCATAATGAACTCTGGGGTCTTTATGAGAAGGAAATTTCTCGGCGTGGTCCAAAGGATATTGTGAGAAAGTTACAGGTTCGAGGTGGGCAATCTCGGGGAGCAGGAGCGTCTACCCTACTTTCTCCTATATTTGGGCTGCCCCGCATTCAAAATGTTCATAATGAACCATGCGGTTTTTAAATGAATGGAGTTGATCGGCATGTGCGAGAGTACCGTCTGACCAAGTTTCAAGTGCGAGATGGGGAATCTCAAGAAACTACATACTAATTGACTTTTTCATAAATCCGGCGCTTTCCCAATTTCCGTCCGTCATAGTCAATCCCACATTATGCTCTACAATTCGAAATCTTCAAATGAATTGTGGGTTCTTTATTAATACAAAGTTGTTCAGAATGTCCTAGAGCATATTGTGTGAAAGTTTGAGGGTCGAGACAAGCAATCCCAATATTATGCAATGGTATCAGTGTATATGTGATATGTCTGACTGCCTGACAAAATTCCACCTCTTCCACATCCCAGCCTCTTCCCTCTTCCTCCTCCCATTCTCAACTGTTGCCCCATTCAAGTACAGCCACCATCTGCGAACAATTGTCCTGCTTCAACCTATCCCTACATAAAGTTTAATACATGAGTATCCTCGTCAAATGGGGTCACAGGCTATGAGTATCCTTGCACTTTCCAAAGCCATCGATATATTCTAGTTACAATTGGACTCCATGGTTACATAAGATGCTATTATTTAATAAGGACTATTTCGAAATCAAGTACAATGGGAATAATGTAAACTAGTGTATGCATCAGACCGAGTGGAAAGGCAACCTAAATTTGGGCGTGTCAACTGAATGCGGTAATCGATCTCTTTCCTCCTCTCCACACAGCCAAAACCAACTTTTTACCTTTTCCAATCATGCCTCGTCATTCCAAAAACAACACGGCATCCAGCGTCTTCACTTATCATGAAACCAAATCGCTTGATTATGGCACGAAAAAGGTAGACCACGAGAACCAATGGGCGTGTTGCAGTATCCATCCGTTTGCTGACAGCTTGCTATTCACAGCAACGTATCGGTCGCGATTCTTTCCGAGAGTACAATGCCTGCTTTCTTTGTTTACAAACTGCTCGTGATCCGGTAGCCTGTCCAGAGGGGCATCTTGCTTGTCGTGAATGCATGTACGAGTCGATCCTGCAACAAAAGCAAAATATCAAGCGAGAGCAACGACTCATGGAGCAAAAAGTGCGTGATCTGGAGAATCTCAAGGCTCGAGAGACCGAGGAAGCCAAGCAAGCATTGTTGGACGATTTTGAAAAGACACAGACGAGTATGCTTGGTCGACGTGCACCACGGGCAGCAACAGCAACGGCATCTACGACTGAGAACAGCATAAATTCATCACCATCATCAGCTCAGAAGAATGGTAGTGGTATGTACTTTTACAGAGGCCATGTGGGATTAGGTTTTCTTATGGTTTGTATATCTAGAGAGCGGATCCGGCAACACAACACCATCTGCAGGCACCAAACGAAAGTTCGAATTGACCGAGGATGTTGTAAAGGAAGCGGCTGATAAGGAATTGGACAAGGCATCTAAGCGTCTTGCTGAAGAAAAGGCACGAGCATCTGCTCCCAAATTATCAAGCTTTTGGCTGGTAAGAAGAGAGAGAGAGGCAAGCATATATGGGCCATTGTGCTTAATAACCGACCTGTGTATTGAATAGCCATCCTTGACCCCTGAAGCCGAGAAGCAATTGAAGGATGAAATCAAACCCATCTCAACACAAACCATGTGCTTAGCAACCAAAACGCCCCATCCTGTCAGGTAAATCAAATAGAGCTAAAGACACTTCATTTGCAAAAAGTGCTCACCAGCTTTTTCTTAGCTTGAAGACATTGATCGAAGTCAAGTTTCAGCAAGAAGAGGGCAATAAGAGTAAATGTCAGTGCCCAGCATGTCTCAAGACATTGAACAACTCCGTAAAGTTCTCAGGTATGGATGGGAATATAGGGTATAAGCTCAACACATTCACTGATATGCTGCTCTTTTTTCCAGTAATGCGTAACTGTGGACATGTTATATGCAACACGTGTGTCGATATGTTTGTCAAGAAATCCAAGAGGTGCTATGTATGCGAGAAGAAGACCAAATCCAAAGACATTGTTGATATGAGTGCAGAAGGAACTGGGTTCGCTAGTGGAAGTAGTATGGCTATGGCTACAAAGTGGGATGTCGCATTTCAATAAACGGCTTAGATGCCATAATGTTACCCATAATATACAAACCTATTGGGTCTAGGAAGGATTGACAGGAATGGCGTCAATAGGCTGTATCTGACGACCAGTAATTGGGATCGGCTTCTCTTTTCCGTACACAAATGATGTAACATCAAGCTAATGCAGTACGATGCAAATTGTTGTTTATCTCCTTAATTGCCTTTTCTATCGATTTCGATATATCCGAACCTCCTTCGTTTGATGTCAAAGGGCAGAAGACCGCGTCTCATCTCTCCTTGCTTTATTCTCCCACTCATATCAGCATCATCTCATGCAAAAGATCTATTGTTCCGCAGATGATATAATTAAAAGGTCGTTACTCTCCTTTTTGGGAGATCTTCGTTCCTTTTTTTCTTTTCGTTTCGTTCCATCACACACGCACTTGTATTATCCTTACTCTTACATTAAAGGCGTCCATGTGCGCATAGACCATTCTTGAAACATGCAACAAATGCCACCTTCTACTACCATCACTGATACAAAACAAGAAGCTGCTACCAATTGCTTATATTCATCACAAGCACCACCACAACAACAACAACCATCGTCTTTGGCATCCATCCCAGGAGGGGTTAATACTCCCACCCCGCAAGGCTTTCGTTCACCACCGCAACCAGATGATGAGTCTGAGGAAGATGATGCTGCAAGTAAACCAGACATCCCCAATCATAAACGTAACGGACGACGTAAAATCAAGATTGAATACATTGAAGATCGGTCAAGACGTCACATTACATTTTCAAAGAGGAAAGCAGGGATTATGAAAAAGGTAAATGAACGACCACTCAATGTTACATTGGAATCATCCGATGCTTAATGCCATCCGCTGTATGTACATATAGGCGTATGAGCTGAGTACCTTGACAGGCACTCAAGTATTATTGCTAGTTGTATCAGAAACAGGCCTAGTGTATACATTTACAACGCCAAAGCTGCAGCCGTTGGTCACCAAACCAGAAGGCAAGGGTTTAATTCAAGCGTGTCTCAATGCGCCCGACGAGCCAGTAGGCCCTTCTTCTTCCATGGGGAACAAATCCATCAACGACGGAGTGGGAGACAGCAGCAACATATAAAGAAATGATGGTGCGACGGATATACATTTATTTCCATAGCAAGCTAGCATGGGCAAATTGGGATGATGACATATGGGTGGCAATAACTTTAGATCATCAGATATGTGGAAGCAAACAAACACCCATTCACATAAAAGAAACCTTATTTCCATCTTATGAGACCACCTCCACATTTATGGATTACTGCCGAGGGCACAAGGATACTTTATCATTACAGCAGAGTATAGTAGATTACAAACAACAAAGGAATAATTTTCAGTACTAGAGAAGGGGAGAGAGATATGTGGATGCGTATAATGCGATTGCAAACAGAAAAAGATTAAAGGTTTCAATAGTAAGAGTAAAACAAAGAAATGCAAATCGAAAGAGAAAGGAGAAGAGCGTATTTGGATATGCGTGTACGGTTGATGAAAAGGGGAGAGATGTCGATGGTGATATTTACTCATCCTTGTATTGGAGCACCGTGCCAAAGACATAGTCCCACATCTTGGAAGTGATACCATAACCCGTGTCGAAATCCTTGTAGTGATGAGCCATGTGATACTTTTTCATCTCCTTAAAGTGGATCTTGAACACCTTGGCGTGATGCAAGTAGTAGTGGACACAATCATACAAGACGTAGCCAAGGAAACCACCGGCGATAATACCATAAGCCATCACAGGTGGGAACAATGCATGTCCAAGACGAGTCAATGGATAAGAAATAAATACATTCAAAGCAGGTGGCATGACCAATCGAAGACTATAAGCATACATATAGATTAGGCTATCATTCATATATACACCCTTGTCACCCACACACACACTACTTACCGATCCATGGGGAGATAATGATGGAAACCATGCAAAGTAAAGTGGAGAGTGAAAGCCATTTGATGATCAGGGAGCCATTCATCAACGTGGAAAAGGAAGCGATGCAAGCCATATTCAAGCAACGACCAAATGAGGATACCCAGAGCAAATGATAGCGTGCTTACAACCGGCATATTGTCCTCCAACGATTTCATCAAATGATAACCCACGACAGGCAGCCAGATAACAGGCACTACCCACCATGCTGTTTTGCTCAAGGGCTCCAATAACCAATGACCAAAGAATTGAGCCGGCTTGGGAAGATAACGAGGTTTATGCACTTGTTCCAGATAGAATTCCTTGGTAAAGTTGCCGCGCAACATTTGTGGGATGAGTGGCTTTCGCAAATCCAAAAACTGATTCTTCTTTGCATCGAGTGCCAAGTCAGTCTCCTTGGGGTGGAAGTCTTCACGAGTGTAATCCTCCTCCTCTTCATCATCCTCGCCTTGAAGGTTGCTGCTGTTGTCACCGTTACGGGATAAGGTGCCGAGACAATACTCCTCCAAAATTTCATAAGCTGCATCGGAATGGGCATGTTCCAAGACATCTCGCATAATCGCCGAGACATCTTTGCCAGCATAGTCCAGAATAAGATCGTCACCACCGGGATGGTCCTGAATGAATTCGGTCACGTCGTACACCTTGCCGTCAAAGATGACCCAGCAAGACTTTGCATTGTTGTGGCGTGCCACCTCAGATTGGGTATACAGTTTGACAGCCATCAGTGAGATATCCTACGTAGGCCAAGACGGAAAAGTAAAATAGAGAGAGAGAGAGAAAGAGTGGGTTTTAAAAAGGAAAAAAAAAGAGAGAGAGATGAAATGAAAAATGAAGGGGAGCCAGAACTTTTTTTTTTTGTCGGATGATGCTTCACTCCGAAGGTGTTCTCTGTAAAGCTTTCCTTGCCCCGTCAGCGGAAACATTCCATTTTCTGAACACGCCACTCTTATGCCGGATTCCTACATAGTTTGACTCATCTACACATATCCTACCTACAATTGCCCCCGTATAAAAAGCACTTGTTCATTCTCAGAGATAATAATTACATGTAATGCCTACCTATTAGATCTTGAGTATTGTTTTGTATATAGCTTACATCGTATCCTATAAACCTACTTACTGCTTCCAAATATCGCCGCATACATTGATGATGGATAATAACCAGCATCCAAATTGACTGATGGCAACCACCTTTGGAATGCTGGTGCCTATACACAGAATTCGGAGTTAACTAGTCATCTGCAAATTACTCGTTGTGTCGCATCCGGCAAGCGAATACCGAGTGATCATATCAGGGGTGTTTTCTTCATTTCCTATCCGCTTGCAAGCTATCACCTCATTGACCAAGCTGGTGATGCTGGTTATAGTACAACAATCAAGGTGTAAGCTCCACGCTCTTTATATATTTAGTATCGAGGTTGAGTTATCATTGACTACGTATTCAGCCTGTGTCCATGTCTTGCTAACTAAAGGGCAAAGGTATGTATGGTCATGTTGCACCGAAGTTGGAAAAGTCGGCATATCGCCTTCATGCGTGAGATCGGGTATCCTTTAATTGCTGATATCCATCCAGTTGTATCATCATTACTGCTTACATGACCCAAGTGCTCAAACGTACACTCAACCATCCTGGAATATAGATGATAGCTAGTATCCTTTTGTAATGTGTATATGTGTACGAGCATAAAAACGGAGGTCTTAGGTAGCTGTGATAGCAGATTGGTGCCAATTACTTGATGATGGATATTGATGACAGCTGGTCTAATAATGTCGGTTGCATATTTATGCATGAACAATCAAACCACGACATCTTTACTGATAGAGAACCAGCTTTGATCCTACTTTTCTGTAGACATACCCCCCCACCTTATCAGCTCATGCACTATCCCCCAGCGAGCAATTTCATCACTCTTTTTTGTAGTGAGCACATAATTCACACGGGCTGCCATAATGACGAACAACAAAAATGTTGTAGTCTACCATCTCTTTCCTCCTCCGTCATATTTCTTTGATTACTAGTGTTTCATTGTCTTGATTGTCATTGTGATATTTGACCCTTTTGTAATAAACCCTGACTGAGTATGTATCTTGCTTGATGAACGACCCATATGTGTATGAACGATCAACTTTGCACGTTTAAATGTCCAATCCCTTTTTAGGCTTCGACGTCAATCATGCATACATTTTTGACATGGGTATTATATAGAGCTTTATCCACCACATGATATGCTGCACATCCCATTGAGTAAAATCGTCATATACGCTGACATTGCCGTGGAATAAAAAACAGCTTTCATCATTTTTTGGTTTTCAGTCGCCTTCTTCTTTCCGGTTGATGCATTAGATAAGTGATCAAAGTTGCACTTTTCTACTAATCTATTACGCTAAGTAGCTATGTATCATTATCCTCTGAACGCTGATGGTAAATAAGACCCAAACTCTGTGAAGAATGGCTATTGATGCTATTCCATTATCCTTGGCCAATGCATCAGAGTGAGATCCACCTCAAGTGCAATCTTTTTTATTTCCGTTGTTTTATCAACCGTTGCAATCTCACTACTACTACGACTACTACCACCAAGACAGTAATAGAATGCCTGTGGGGTGTCACGTGTTATTCAAAGAAGCTGATGTTGCATTGAGAGCCCGCTCCTCGGTTACCATCGCCGGTAGGACTTGACAGAGCCAGCTTTTGCTAATCAACAACATGAGCTCCTCCGCTGCTTTCCCTCCTCTCAAGAATGACTTGTTGCTGCGTGCTGCTCGCGGTAATTTTACAATGCTTGTGTTGAATTCAGACCCATTGACGCGAGCGAGCCCATTGTAGGCGAGAAGGTTGAACGTGCACCAATCTGGATCATGAGACAAGCTGGTCGTTACTTGCCAGGTACATATCACTATTGAAAACCCCCCTCCTGCTCCATTGGATTATATAGATATTCATATATTGAATGTGTCCGTGTAGAGTTCCGAGAATTACGCAAGCACCACAGCTTTTTCACGATTTGTCGCACACCCGAGTTGGCTTGTCAATTGACTTTGCAACCCATTGATCGTTATGGTGGTCTGTTGGATGGCTCTATCATTTTCTCTGATATCTTGGTGATCCCTCAAGCTATGGGTTTGGATGTGCAAATGGTGGAAGGACGTGGCCCTGTTTTTACCGATCCTCTCTTTACTCCCGATGACATGAAACGCTTGCGCGAACACGTGGATGTTGACAAGGAACTTGGATACGTTTATGAAGCTATCACTCTCACTCGTCACAAGCTGGAGGGTCGCGTTCCCTTGTTTGGTTTCATTGGTGCTCCATGGACATTGATGGCATATATGATTGAAGGTGGTGGTAGCAAGACCTTGTCCAAGGCCAAATCCTGGTTATGGAAATACACGGATGATGCACACGCATTGTTGCAACGCATCACTGATATCTCGGTCGAGTTCCTTGTGGGTCAAGTGAAAGCCGGTGCCCAGGTAAGTGATAGGCCATATGAAAAGCAATTATACGTACTGATATGTGTGGATTGAAATATATATAGCTTCTTCAAGTTTTCGACTCTTGGGGTGGTGAACTTAGCCCTTATGATTTCAGGACCTTCTCGCTTCCTTATATCCAGCAAATCTCCAAGAGGGTGCGTCAACGATTGGGTGAGCTTGGTATTCCTGAAGTCCCCATGGTGGTCTTTGCCAAGGGTGCATGGTTTGCATTGGAGGATCTTTCGCAAAGCGGATATGAAGTTGTCTCATTGGATTGGACGATCGACCCACAATATGCTCGTCAAGTCACCAAGGACCGTGTTGTACTCCAGGGTAATATGGATCCCTCCGTGTTGTATGGCGGTCATGATGCTATCCGGGAAACAGCTACTCGTATGGTGCATGCTTTCGGTAAGGATGGCAAGCATATTGCCAACCTTGGTCATGGTATCCTTCCTACTGTGGATCCTGAAGCTCTCAAGGTGTACTTGGAGACTGTGCAACAGGTGTCTGCCGAACTCAAGAAAGATTAGACAGATATATCCCCCTCTCAACAAGAATCATTTGATTGTTCATTCACTAGTATATATTACAATATATATATTTCATTTGATTGTTTATCTACTCGGATTGAAGAGGGCATTGATGCAGTTGCTTGGTTACCACACCGATTATGTATTTACTATAAAGATGCACCATGGACTAGTTAGGCCTGTTCCTGGTGGAAATGATTGAAAAAGCGCAGTGTGGCAATCCCCGCCTGGAAGGATGGTGGTAAAAGGGTCAGCAACTTTGTTTACTAGCTCAGCGGCTTTCTCAACTCGCAGACACCCACACATACACACCTTCTCTCTTCCTCGCAATATATATATATACACACATGCTGTCCCTTGTACGATCAGCCGCTGTTGCCGGACGACGTAGCACTGTTCTTCCTCGAGTTGCCACCTCGGCCATTGTCAACAATCAGCAATCGCGATCCTATGTGTCAAAAAAGAAGAAAAAGGCAGCTGCACGAGAAGATCCTGACGCTCTTGACATGCAAGAAGCTGTACGTGTACTCAAGGCATTCGAAGTCGGTGAACCATCGCATCAGATCGAAGCTCATATCCAGTGCAAAATTGAGAAATCGACACCTATTATCCGTGGTTCGTTAGTGTTGCCTCGTAGTGTCAAGCAAGAAGCTACTATTTTGGTATTTGCTACCGGCAAGCATGCTGATGAGGCACGAGCTGCTGGTGCACACTATGTTGGTGGTCAAGAATTGATCGAGCAAGTACAAAACGGTGATCTCAAGTTTGACAAGTGTATCTCGACTCCAGCCATGTTCCCTGCTGTTACCAAGATTGCACGTGTTCTCGGTCCCAAAGGTTTAATGCCAACTGTTAAGAAGGGTAAGCAAGAAAATTGAAACCATTCTATTATACATCATGCTAATGGATGGGTAAATGCAGGTACTGTGACAGAAGATATTGCCAACATTGTACGGACGTCAAAAAGCTCGTTTGATTTCAAGGCTGACAAGCATGGTGTATTGCATACTGGTATTGGCAAAGTTAGCTTTGATGGCGCTGATCTTGAAGGTATATCAAATGGTCATGTTGATGAAAGGAGACAAGGATTGGATATTAATATAAAAGAGTGTAGCTAATCTCAAGGCCATCTTGGAGGAATTGCGAGTATTCGGCAAGTCTCATAACTTGAAGGGTAAGCGATTACAACTTTTTAAATATCTTTAGATGTATACTTATGAAATGAGAATAGGCTTTATTCAAAAGGTGTATGTATCCTCCACACGTGGTCCTGGTATTGCTGTTGCTGGTGGTGCATCCATGTAGACTATTCCTTCTTCATTCATGTTTTATTCTTCTTCTTCTCTTATAAAAAGTTGTACATCCATTATTACACGCATTTTATATAGTGGTGGTTAGTGGGATGGATGAGATCATGCGATGACACGTGCAGTAACCTTGTTAACCATCACCATGGAAACGTCCAATGATCAAATCGGGAAGGTGGAATAGCAGCCACCAGTTCAAGTCACGATTTTCAATGTTCTGGCTGGGTTTGTGTTGTGTGGTGGTGGTGGTCTTGACGAGCGGTGTCTTGTTGTTCACGAACCAAAACAACTTCAACACATTACCGCCATGGCCTTGTCGTTCAAGAATGCAGCTCGTCATGCTGCCATGTACAAACGTTGTTTTGCAGCTGCTACTTCACGACCATTCAGCACGACTCCTTGTGCAGCTTCTTCTTCACACGGCCTTTTGAGGTTCAAGGAGTATTATGACAGCACCTTGTCTGAAGATCTCATGGTGTTGACATACGATCATGCTCGTGCAGCACCACCCACCACAAAGTATCCCGATATTCAAGCCTTGATTGACCGAGCTTTGGCTACCGAAGAAACACCTCAACAAGCACCACAAAAAGAAGAACAAGAGTATGCTCACCGTACACGAAAAGGCGGTAAACCCGTCAAGCCTATTCAACCATTGAAGAGTGCCAACACTATCCCTAAGCTCGACAAAATCACCTTGCATGCCATGGTCAAGGATGCCATCCACTCAAAGAACAACCTCTTGTCGGCTTTCATGGCCTTCCAAAGCATCACTGCTACTCGCCCTGAAATTGTCTATGCTAGAACCTCTGTTGCTAACTGGAAATTACGGTAAGTTAAGCAAGATAAAAAGGCATCATCATCATCTAACCTCGTCATATATATCCAGTGAAGGAATGCCATTGGGTGTGAAGGTCACTTTGCGAGGAGAGGAAATGTATCAATTCATGGATAAGCTTGTGGAAATTGTGCTGCCACGTCTCAAAGAATGGCCTGGTCTTGCTATCACAGCAGGTGATGGTAACGGCAACATTGGTATCGGTTTCCCACCTTCTGCCTTGGCTCTCTTCCCAGAAATCGAAGGTTCATTTGACGTTTACCCCAAAATGACTGGTTTTGATGTCAACTTCCACACCACTGCCTACACCAACACTGAAGGTCGATTGCTCCTTTCCGGCTTTTCTGTACCTTTCAACCCCAAAAAATAGATTCAGTATATATTATATTTGTTTTTGTATTCAAAAGTGATTTCCTATGCAGCATTTGGATCTGGATTGGAGGATTGTTGAGAAAAGGAAATGAGGGGATCATTGTATCATAGATTATACTCTACTATCACTGAAGGGGAAGGAGTGGATACGCACAATATAATGAATAAACCTTGATGACTTGCAACGGTCTTCTTGAAGTTTGGGAATCGAGCTCGTTGTTTGCGAAAAGGAGAGCAGCATTGTAAAGGGAGAATGTCCATATGGTATGGAGAAAAAAGCACATCACGTATACTCCTCGAAAACGGTGGACAGACCACTTGTATATATGAGATGTGGATGGAGGTGGCAATATTATTACAAGTATGGTGGCAACACCAACATCCTGCAACAACATGGGTCGATGTTTATGCATCATTCATTGTTTGGTTTTTGTGTCATGATAAAAAGGGACAATGACAGCAACAACAACCCACACCCAACCCCCTCGTGGATATCGAGCAGCATTATACTTTTAGTCCGATCAATCATCCACCTCCACACAATGAGCATAGACAGGTTACCAATCACATGAGAGCCAATGTTTTTGTTGTGGTGCAATATCCACAAAAGGAAGAGGGATGGGATTGAGCATACATGGGAGACCTTGTGCTGCGTGATCAGGAGATGATCCCGGTGCGGCACTGGATGCTTCTATTTGAAAAAAAGTGTTCACGCTGTAGCAACTCGTGTATGTATGTGTATACGCATGTCTGGTGCTTCACTTTTGCATCACCCCCTTGCTCTTTTGAAGCAAACTTACTACTATAGGTAGTACTGGTATGCGGGGTAAAACTATCCACACATAACTCGAACCATGTTAAGCTTGAGAGCCAAGCTTGTAATGATGTGCATAATAATGGAATCAAGGGGATGAAGGGGAGAGGGAGAGAAAAACAAGAAAAGCACAGCAAAGGATGATGGTAATGAATGACGACCCTACCAACAAAGGCAAGAGGCTCATTGTAAATACTGTCATATGCGACGCTTGGTACACGGGTACTATGTACCAGGGAGTCAAAGATTGTCTCTTTGATTGTTAGCCTCATTCATCACCACGACGGCAGTAATACTTTCACCCCTCACATCGGTGGAATCATCAGCTCTGGTGGAAAAAAATACCCCCTTTCATCAATAGATCGGCGACTGAGCAACACGTTGGCAATCGGCATATGCGTATGTGCAAACCCCAATTTTGACAGCTGTCCACCCAGTTTGGAGTCACTTTTGAGGATACGGGTGCCTGCTGCAGATGTGCATTCACACACTCACACACTCACACACACGCAAAGGACATCACCCTTTGCCGTTGTGTTCTATATGCAGCTGATGCTTTAAACTGCATAAAAAGAGCATGAGCATAACAATGGGGTAAACCAGGAACCAAAAGGAATAGACAATGAGTGTCTACAAACGATACCATAAACGCATACACATGCAAGGAGGGTTCAAAAAAAGGTATGTGTTTGTGATATTCTTGTTCTTGGTGAAACACTTGTCCACACAAACCAAGGGCTGGTGCCCTGTGTTACTGTGCATCACAATTGCTCGCCCCGACACCACACCAGCTGGTGCATTTTTGGTCCTGCGGATTTCATTTTTCATTCTACACCTTTTTCTTCCTGTTTTGTTTCCTTTCTTTTACCACCACCTTCGATACCAACAACCGTCCCCACTTACTTTTTATCCCACGTCAATATACCTTCACCACCTTCAAGATGATGATGCGACCTAAATCATTACACTTACCATCGGCACCACAGCCTACCTATTCCACCTCTATTCTTCAGCTCCACAACCACCAGCAACAACAAAATGTTCCTGTTTCACCACCATCCACACCACTTGTACCAAATTCACCAGAGTCGTTATCATCACCACCTTTATACCCATCACCAACGAGCTCTACAGTACGACCCACAAGCTCAACGTCAACAACAGCTATCAAAGAAAACGTGCAGGTCATGGTGCGATTACGTCCACCTTCTACAAAAGAACGAGAAGCCGACGAAAAGCCTTGTTGGCTGGTTGGTCCAGAGAATGGCATGATCAGGACATATGATGACAGCCGTCGAAATCCCGGCATCTATCAATACGGTAAGGATCGTTTTGTATAAAATGTTTCAAGTAACCTTAAACGCATGCATCCCTATATTAGACGCCGTCGTCAGTGGAAGTGACAATCAATCCGTGTACGACACTGGCATCGGGGATTTGGTCAAGTAAGTAAAAAAAGTGGTAATTGCATGGCATGTTGGATATATGATCTTATATGATGCTTGGCTTTTTTAGGTCTACCATGGCCGGTTATAATGGTTTGTTTGCATATATGCCTAAAAAAAGCATACATCTCTGACACCCACACCTCCCCCAATTTAGGCACTGTTTTTGCATATGGCCAAACAGCAAGTGGTAAAACTTATGTAAGTTATCCGTCATATTCATATGGCTGAAAAAGTGATCACTAACTATGGAATGTTATTCTAATAGACTATGGTACGTAACAGCAACCCTCGGTTCCTTTTTTAGGTTATTGCATGAATATTGATCGTTGCATGTCATGTGCATTTCTCCTTGTATTCCCACTCTTTTATTTATTAGATGGGTAAGTTGTTGGGTATGCTACGACTGCATAATGCATAACAATCTCACACATAACAAACATAGGTACCAAGTCTGAGCCTGGTGTGATCCCACGAGCTGTGAATGATCTTTTTACGTATATTGAAGAGGTATGTACATCATCAACGGGGGAGCGGAGAGAGGGGGAGCTTGGTAATCATATTGACGAATCCGTGTGACTAACCACCTACATATGTATGGTATGCATGATAGCACCCTGGCCGAGAATTCCTGTTGCGTGTCTCATATATGGAGATCTACAAGGAAAAAATCCACGATCTCATTGCAAAGGCAGATGGTCTCACACCTGAGATTCACGAAGATAAAAAGGTATTTTATAGTGTCTGTGTGAGAAATAGAGAACAAGGCTGACACAATGATGCATCTTTGTTTTGCAGCGTGGCGTATTCGTCAAGAATCTTCGGGAGGTGATTGTCGTGTCACCGCAACAAGTATTAGACGTTATCAAAGAGGGTGAAGGTAATGCATTGTTTGACATTGTACCACTGTCGCACACAGACATATTGACATGTTTTCCCTTTAGCTAATCGTCATGTGGGTGAGACCGATTATAATGCACGCAGTAGTCGATCACATACAATCTTTCAAATGGTAAACATTCATTGTTGGCGCTATTTGAATCACAATGTCACGTTACACTGAGCAATCTTTATTCTTCTTTTTCTTCAGGTCATTGAAAGCAGGAACAAGAATGTCTATGTACCAGATCAAGCCAGTGTCCGCATTTCTCAATTGGTAGGTTAATTCCACTCCTTTGCATTGCAGCATGTTGCTCCATGGACTCTTTGCTAATTTCCCCTTTAGAACCTGATTGACCTTGCAGGATCTGAAAAGGCAGCAAGTGATAGTGAACGACGTCAGGAAGGCTCTTATATCAACAAGAGGTAAGCACAGATGGACTATATAAAACGATCTATTTTGGTTGCTTATGTTCTTTGGCACGATAGTCTATTGGCTTTGGGCAATGTGATTTCGCAGCTGACTAACCCAAAGAGCTCGTAAGTATACATGTGTGTGCGCAGAGGGCGGTAATAGGTCGGCAGGAATTGACACAAAATGCATGGAATGTAGTGGAAATGACAAGGCCTTTGTCCAATACCGCACCTCGATCCTTACAAGAGTGTTGCAAACAGCATTATCTGGCAATGCAAGAATATCCGTCATCTGTACCATCAATCCAACATGGAAATGCAAGACCGAATCAACAATGACGCTAAGATTTGCTCAACGTGCCAAGATGATCCGCACAGCAGCCAAAATGACGCGGGTAGGTAACTGGGCGATTAGTGTGATGCAAGAAAAGAGAGATTGATATGTTTTCGTGTAGATCAATGAACATTCCGAGCTTCAAAAGTGCCTCAATACCATTGCTGAATTGCAGACTCGTATGCAGGAGAAGACTGAGGTAAGGGGGTAGACGATAGATTGCTATTGTGACACAACATGATGACATTTTTTCTTTTATAGCAAGAGGTTGAAACGCGAGGAAGGTAAGTTGATGAGTGATTTTGTACATTGCATGATGTAAAACTGACATTGGATATGCGTAGACTAAACCAATTGCTGGGTATGATCCTCACAAGCTCAAAAACGTCTGCAACAACGACCGCTGCGGTAAGTTATTTTTGTGAGGAATACAAGGAGAGCAGTGTCTGATACGTATATGCATGCATGCATTGGTCCTACCAATTAGGTGACCAAATTGGCAGATCAGGTGGCGAATGGGAGTGGTCCTCTTAGCCGAGAAACGATCCACGATGTTTTTACTCAATGCGAACAAGGGTTGACAGCGCATCGTGAGGAGATGGCCCAAATGCAGGCATCGTTGGAAGCTGCCAACAAGGAAAAGAGGGAATTGGAGGCACGATTACAAATGATGACCAAGGCTTCAGAGGAAGATCGTCAGCAGCTTGAAGAACGTTTGGCAGCATCCATCAAAGATGCCAAGGAACATGAACAAGAGTTTTTGACTCGATTGCAAGTGCTTCAAGAAGAGAATCGATATTTGGAGGCAAACCTTGCCACATTGCAACAGGCCAAAGCCGAGCACCAAGAAGCCATGACTCAGCAGTTGACACAATTACAAGATGAAAACCGGCAATTGGAGAAGAGTCTCAAGCTGGCATTATCGGATGCAGAACAACATGACAATGAGCTTGCTACCCATCTTCAGAATGCACTTGATGCATCCAAGGCTGAAAATGCCGAGCTAAAGTCACAGCTTGATTCGTTGAAAATGGAAAAGGACCAAGCAGCAGCACAGTTGGCCGAGGCACAGCATCTTCGTACCGAATTCAAGACAGCATGCGAAGAACGTGATGCTTGCTTGGCCGAGATTCAAGAACAGCGAGAGCGCACCCAAGAGCTTACGGGACGCATGGCATCTTTGGAAAATGCACGCATGTTGCTTCTGGACAAGCAAGAAGAATTGATGCATGTCATTAACAAACAGCAAAGCGACAACGAGGAGCTTCAAGCTGATCTCGAAGAGGCACAAAAACGATTGGAGGAGTCATCAACATATACCAATAATACGAACACACCCCAGGAACCACCTCGTCCAAGGCGTTCTCTGAATGCATCCTTTGGTGGAAGCATTGTACCAAATTTAATGGCAGCAGCTGCAGTATACTACGCAGCCACGTTATTGTAAACTAGACACCCTCATCCACACCACAATTAATAAAAGCACGCACACCGTTTGTACATAACAACAATATACATAGCTCTTGTATTTCTTAGTTTTCTGGTTGATTGATTAGTAAGCTATACATGTAATCCAGCACGATTGATATATGGATATGTTGCATGTCCAAAGACATCATTCACAGCTGACTTTGTTGATCGTGTCAGGGGCATATTGAAAATACAAATAAACAGTGATCCTGATCTCAGCACATTCTACATATACGACTGATTGTGACCTCCCCCTCCTGATTGGCTCATTTATTATCAGACACAATCTTCATATAATTACCTTTTATAATGCACAAATGGCATCAATTACAAGATGAGACGGCTATCTGGTTGACATTTGTTTATGCGATGCATAAACCAGATGCCCGGAAATGTTATTGCAAATAAAGTTTGCACGACATGGACTGTGTAACGCATTACCAAAAGAGGAGAAAAGCGAGCAAGTAAATCATGCGACTGTGTTAGCAAAAGAGAAAATCCAAAACCTTGGTATTCATAGCAGCTCTTTTTTCAACAGATTTGACAAATCGACTTTAGCGGGCACAATCAAATGATACCACCACCATCACCCAAGGTCATATGTTACCCCTGAAATTGTCACAACCCTTATCTCAACCAGTTTCGTTCGGTATTTGTTTCACAGCAATTATCCAGATCTATGGATCCACATGAGTTGGCCCCATCAGTATGAAGACGAGGCTCACTGTTTGTATATATACACACAGCCATTTGGCGTATCGCACAGTATCAATTGCTAAAAGGAATACACAAAGCGGAGTGGTAGTGGTGGGTAAGGTTCAGGTGAGACAAAGAAAGAAGAAAAATGTCGGTGATGAGTCACTCGGAGTCAATTGAATTCAACGATTGCAGGTACGATAAGCAGGAAAATGCAATGGAGTAACTATTGTGGGAAAGTCTGATCAATGGTGGCAAAAAATCTACCACGTGTCCTGCATTGTAAAGGTTCCATGAGCATCTTTTTAGATCTTGCTCCTCCTCCATCACTATACCCACGATATCATCCTCTTGTATTTTTTACGTGGCCATCATCATTAAGAAGAAGGAGAGATTGTAACATAGCATAACATGGGACGGAGAGAAGGGGGAAGAAGGTTTGTCTCAAGATCAATGGTTGGGGATCAAAGTAATTGTTTTTTTTTTTTTTTGGGTGAATGACCTTGGATGGAAAGGAATAAAGGATTGCAATGTACGGGAGAACAATTCCTTTTAGTGCAATTGGAGGCAATGATGGTGCAAGTTGGCTATCTCGGCATTACTGTGCCGTTGCCTCTAAAATACAAAAGCCCGGACTCAGCGACAAGGTATTTTTTCTTTTTCTTCCTAACCGACATCTTTTTTTTTCTCACTCACCCACAAAAGGCATACACATACACACACACATATTCAATACCCCCATTGGAGCTTCTCAATTATGCGATCGGACGATCACGACGACATTGTGTCCATTACTTCTTCCATGTCGGAAACACCCACTGAGTCCAGTCCTCTTCTTGCACCTGGCAAGCAACGAGAAGTGACAGCCAGCTGGGCCAAAGAATTTCGATGGCTGCTTTTCAACAGCTTGCCTGTGATTGGTACATATCTCTTGCAACAATCTCTTCAACTTGCTTCCGTTTTTACTCTTGGTCATTTGGTAAGTTGACAAGGCTCTTTATTTATATAACAAAGATCATGTGTGGCTTAAATTGCTATTGTTGTTGTTGTATGAATGTAGGGCCCTACTGAACTTGCAGCTGCTGCGCTTGCTAGCATGTTTGCCAATGTATCTGCCTGGAGCGTTGCATTTGGTACTGCCACTGCACTCGATACCCTTTGTTCTCAAGCCTATGGTGGTGCCCGTGATAAGACTTTGGTCGGTGTCTACTTGCAACGAGCATTGGTAATGTTAGCGCTCATGATGATACCCGTGGCGATTGTTTGGTGGAACGCTACACAAATCCTGCTAGCTCTCGATCAGGAACCTGAGTTGGCATTCAAAGCAGGTAAGAGAAATGATTCTCATTCACACACATATATATACTCACATGATCATTTAGGCCTTTTCCTTCGTTGTCTCTTGATTGGTGTTCCTGCATTCGTCGCATTCGAAGCAGTCAAAAAGTTCTTGCAAGCACAAGGCATCATGAAAGCATCCACTTATGTATTGATGATTGCATCACCTATCAACTTTGGTCTCAATTACATGCTTGTTCATTGGAAACCTATCAGCATTGGTTTTATTGGTGCTCCTCTCGCTACAGCATTCAGTTATTGGCTTATGCTTGCTCTATTGATTGGTTACATTTGGAAATTCAGAGGTGCTGAAGCATGGGGTGGATGGTCTATGGATGCTTTCAAGGATTGGTGGCCATTCATTAAACTTGCTGTGCCTGGTGTGCTTATGGTTTGCAGGTAAGACAATGATGAACATTGCAATCACATAGAGAGGGAGACTCATACATCATGGATGATAGTGAATGGTGGGCTTTTGAATTGGCAGCTTTAGCAGCTTCTTACCTTGGCACAGTTGATCTTGCAGCACAATCGATCTTGTTGACATCAGCCTCTGCAACCTATACAATCCCATATGGTATTTCCGTCGCCGCATCCACACGCGTAGGCAATTCAATTGGTGAAGCTTCAGCCAAAAAGGCCAAATATGCATCCATGATGGCTCTTGTTTTTGCTGTTGGCTTTGGTGCTCTCAATTCAAGCTTCTTCATGGCCACTCGCTCTTTCTTTGGCTATTCATTCACATCCGATGAAGAGGTTGTCACCCGTGTCGCTCATATCCTTCCTTTGGCAGCCCTTTTCCAAATTGCAGATGGCTTGTGTGGTGTCTGTGGCGGTGTCATCCGTGGTCTTGGTCGACAAAATGTGGCTGCATGGATTAATCTCATTGCTTACTATGTGATCGCCTTACCATTGGGTTACGTATTGACGTTCAAGGCAGATGGTGGGTTGACTGGTATCTGGATCAGCTTGTCAGTTGCCCTCTTTGTTGGTGCTCTGGGTGAATGCGGCTTTTTGTTCATCATTGACTGGCAAGCTGAAGTTGAGCGTACCCGTCGACGAGTCAAGACCGAAGAGAACCATATTGTACATGAGCATGAAGCTTAATTATTCTCTCGAGAAACGATCCCACCCCATTTTATTTTATCATGTGTATAGAACTACAACCAAAATCAATCCCACATCCTTTCCCTTAAAATAGCAAAAGTTAATCTCTTCCTCTCCTCATGTCATGTCATCCATTCTTTTGCTCTTCTCAAAATGTATAAACGCAGCTTATTTTAATAACAATAACCATTTACATTTGCTTCGGTAGTGCACGCCATCTGCTCCACAATCGCAACGGGTCTTCTGATTCTTCTTTGGCGCCTTCACGTTGTAGACTTTCTTTTCTGATTGCTCTTTTGTGTCTTTTGACTCTTCTGTCGCAATTGACTCTTCTGACTCTTTTTGCATCTTGCTTCTGTTGAGTAGAGGAAAGCAGAAAAAGACAGCAATCTCATTTGCATTTGCATTGGCCATTCATTATGCCAACACCCCATGCAGTGTAACCACCGACTTCGTTAAAATGCCATCGATATATTGCATGTGGAAAGATCTGTCTTTGATTAAGTTGTTCCATTGAATTGAAATCCCACTTGGTCCAGGTATAACGCCAACTGGTCTCCATTGTGTCAAAGTGTTAGTTGTTGGCGCTTGAACAACGCTCCTGATACCATCGTCAAATTCGTGTAGCCATTGCTCACTTTGTATAGCGTTGTGTGCTCGTAGGGCATTTTCATAACGGGTCACCAAGTGTAGCTTTGATATATGGTTGTTGAAGGAGATATTGTCGACATGATCAATGACTCTGTCGTGTGGAATCATGGTGTTGTTAAAGCTAGACTACACTAATCGATGTACTGCAAAAGTCTAGGCAACCTGGCCATCACCCTCAATGCAATCCGCAATCAAGCTGACATATTGGTAGCCGAACTTATTCTCCTATGTAAAGGGTTTTGATTCTGTTATAGTGGCATGTCCTTATGTCACCTACAAAGGAGTTCCAGATTTCCCATCAGACTGGGCTTGCCTTGTGCCTACAGATGTACCTACATACCCCAAAAAAGGATCTATCAAGTAACAAAGCCCAATGTCATAAAACAGTAATGAGCACTTCAAGCGGTAAAGCAAAGGTGTAAGCTACATAGCTGAATGTATGAGCACGCTCATGTTGGGAATCACACAAAGACTATCGTTGAGACTTACCAAAGGTCATTGATGATTGATGGTATGCAGATAAGTAGAAAGAAAGGGCGTATGATAGTGTTGGTGGCAACAGCCTTGTTTATACATGAGTGGGCGTGTGAATTGTTGTCATGATTGATCAAACTGATAAAGTGGGCAAGTATCTTGGGATTACCGAGTCAAGGTGATGGAAAATCACAGCTGATAAATCGACCTGCCACTTGCGTGATAGGTTATTTTTTTGTAGGTGACAAAAGTATGTCCCAGCCGTCCTCAGACACTTCGTAAATGAGAAAAGGCAGCAAGGCATTCACTTGGTCCAGGTATAACGCCAATTGGTTTTCGTTGTGTCGATACATTAGTTGTTGGCAATAATAACAATAACCGTTCGCATTTGCATTCAGATACATGATCCTTGCCGCTTTTACTTTTTCACTTGTAAGCATCAATAGATCTAAAGGGTCATTTTGATTTTGGCGCCAGAAGCATTCATGCTATATTAAAATTGCTAGACACGATGGTGTTGCATCATACTAATCGCCTATCGAGCTGTGTAGAAGCCTTTTCCAACAAGGTAGCTACCATAGTATCACATGCTATCCATATGCTACGCTTGTCATCTTGTATAAGGCTAGGGAACATCAGGTGTCATGCATGTGATTTCAGCAGTCAAAGTCAAAGCGTTGACAATACACATATATCCTTTGTTCAAGAACACCTTTATGTATACGTAGATAAGAGAGAAAATGTTTGATTCTACAATGCTATATTACAACGAAAAAGAAAGTGAAGAGGGAAAATGAAATGGAGATATAAATGACATTTTTTAAGTGTGAACGATGCGAGCAACCAAATCACCAGAGGAAAGAGAGTCGCCTTCCTTGATAGGAACATGTTCAACACGACCAGCAACAGGTGCAGAGACAACGGTTTCCATCTTCATGGCACTGAGAACGCATACAGGGTCACCAGCCTTGATCTCAGCACCTTCCTTTGCACGGACTTCAATAACAACACCGGACATAGGAGCACCAACATCACCTGGGTTAGATTCCTTGGCCTTTTCACGGGTGACAGCTTCAACGGCAGCATTCTTATCAGTGATACCAACAACACGGGCTTCACCATTGAGCTCAAAGTAAACATCACGCTTGCCAGTGCTGTTGATAGGACCCACAGCAAGCAACTTGATAATAAGGGTCTTGCCTTCTTCAATCTCAACGTGGAATTCTTCACCAATTTCAGGCTTGGCCAAAAAGTAACGAGTAGGGATGATGGATAAATCGCCATATTGAGCCACCATATCGCGATATTCAGCAAACACCTTGGGGTACAAAGCAGCCGACAAGACATCGTAATCGGTAATGTTGTCATACTTTTCAATCAACTCCTCCTTAAGCTTGGCCAAATCAAGAGGTGGCATACTGGCACCAGGACGACCATCGATGCGAGGAAGGTTGCGGATAATGTCACTGCGCAATGGTTCAGGGAAACCACCATAAGGCTGACCAAGGTAGCCTTGGAAGAATTCAACCACAGAGGTAGGGAATGACAAACTAGAGGCACGCTTGATAACATCCTCCTTGTTGAGATTGTTGGATACCATGAATTGGGCCAAGTCACCAACCACCTTGGATGAAGGAGTCACCTTGACGATATCACCACACAACTCATTGGCTTCGGCATAAGCCTTTTTGATTTGCAACCATTGGGTGCCAAGACCAAGTTGTTGTGCTTGGAACATGAGGTTTGTGTATTGGCCTCCGGGCATTTCGTGGCTAATTTCGGGATACATCCATCTATGTGAGTATAGGAACGCATGATTTGAAATAATGTGTGATCTTATTACCTCATTACACCCGAGTCAGCAGCCTTGACATTGGCTTCGAAGCAAGAATACAACATGCGGCATTGTTCCCAGTAGGAGTTGAGAGCTTGGATATCTTCCATACGAATACCAGTGCCACCGTTGGTATTTTCAAGAGCGGCAACAAGAGCACCCATGGCAGGCTGAGATGTCATACCAGACATGGAATCAATGGCAGCATCAACCACGTCAGCACCTGCAGCAGCAGCAGCCAACATGGAAGCAACACCAGTACCGGCGGTGTCGTGAGTGTGCACGTGAATCGGAAGATCAGGGAATTTTTCACGGATGGTGCCGATCAACAATTTGGCGGCTTGAGGCTTGAGCAACCCAGCCATATCCTTGATACCCAAAATGTGGATGCCCTCGTTGACCAATTCTTGAGTGAGGTTGACATAGTAGTTGATATCATACTTGGTCTTTTTGGTACTTGTCACATCACCGGTATAGCAGACGGTAGCTTCGACAATACCACCAGCCTTCTTGACAGCATCGATACCCAAGCGCATGTTTTCGACATAGTTGAGGGAATCAAAGACACGGAACACATCCATACCAGCCTTGACAGCCTTGGCACAAAAGTCGTAAACGACATTGTCGGGATAAGAGGTGTAACCCACAGCGTTGGCACCACGCAAAAGCATTTGGAAAGGCACATTGGGCACAGCCTTACGCAAAGCAATCAAGCGTTCCCAAGGATCCTCATACAAGAAGCGCATGGCCACATCAAATGTAGCGCCACCCCAACATTCAAGCGAGAAGGCATTGGAGAGAGCATGTGCGGTTGTCGGTGCAATGCGGAGGAGATCTGTCAATGTTGTGTGGGGGAGGATAAAGTTATTAACGCTTGCACATGACATTCACCCAATCCCATCCGATATTTTGCTTCCAATTCCCACGCTAAATTTTCACATCCCGATTGTCAATCACCCAACCCAACTTACCAGTAGTACGGACGCGAGTAGCCAACAAAGATTGATGAGCGTCACGCCATGTAGTGTCCATGATAAGAGTACCAGGATAAGCACGAACAGCTTTGGCGAAAGCTTCAGGACCTTGTTCAACAAAGATCTTTCTCCAGCCTTCAGTGGGAGCCACATTGACATTCACAGGCTTGTCAGCATTTTCGTAAAGAGTAGGGATCTCGATTTCTTGCTTGAAAGAAGGTTCACCCACTTGACCCTTGATCTGAGATCCATTGACAACAACGTCACCGAGGTAACCAAGCATACGTTGAGCACGGTTTTGGTATTGGACGAGGCGGAAGAGATCAGGAGTGTCGTCAATGAATGTGGTCCAGCAGTTGCCATTGATGAAGGTATCATGAGTCAACAAGCGTTGCAAGAAAGGAATGTTGGTCTTGACACCACGGATACGGAATTCCACCAAAGCACGAACGATCTTGCGACGAGCGACTTCATAGGTAGAGCCTGAGCACGTGCACTTGACAAGGAGGGAGTCATAGTGCGGAGTGATAATAGCGCCTGCATAACCAGCACCACCATCGAGACGGACACCGTTGCCACCGGATGAGCGATAGACTTCGATCTTGCCAGTATCCGGTTGGAAGTTCTTTTCAGGGTCTTCAGTGGTGACACGGCATTGGATAGCGAAACCTCGTTGACGGATGCGTTGTTGGGTCAAGCCAAGTTGGGGCAAGAGAGCACCAGCAGCAATTTGGATTTGAGCAGCAACAATGTCGATACCGGTGATTTCCTCAGTGATGGTATGCTCCACTTGGATACGAGGATTGATCTCGATAAAGTAGTGGCGATTCTGGTTATCCACAAGGAACTCGGCAGTACCAGCATTCTTGTACTTTACAGCCTTGGCAATCTTGACGGCATCGTTGAGAATGGCTTCACGCACGGTGTTGTCCAAGTTCTTGGCAGGTGCAATCTCGACGACCTTTTGATGACGACGTTGGACAGAGCAATCACGTTCAAAGAGATGGACCACGTTGCCAGCACGATCAGCCAAGAGTTGGACTTCAATATGACGGGGCTTGTCCAAGAAGCGTTCAATAAAGACAGTGCCATCACCAAATGCAGACAATGCCTCGGACTTTGCACGGTTAAAAGCATCTTCAAGTGATGCCTCATCACGCACAACACGCATACCACGGCCACCGCCACCCATAGCAGCCTTGATAATGATAGGGAATCCATATTCTTGAATAAAGGCCTTGGCTTCAGAGTATTCACTCACAGGTCCGGGTGTACCTGGGACAACTGGCACCTTGCAATCCATAGCTATTTTCCCACACAATCCACAAAAAGTTATTGTTTGCATGTCATGTTTACACACACACAAAACCTACTTACCAATCTGACGAGCCTTGGTCTTATCTCCTAAACTATCAATGACCTCAGGGGAGGGACCAATGAATGTGATGCCAGCTGCCTCCACCTTGCGTGCAAATTCAGCATTCTCAGATAAGAAACCATAACCAGGATGGATCATGGATACACCTCGCTCCTTGGCAATGCGTACAATCTCATCTTGAGCAAGATAGGCTCCCACAGGAGTGAATTGACCAAGCTGACCAATTTGATATGCTTCATCGGCCTATCATAAAATGGGTTATTATGCAATAAAAAGGACCACATGACGTATATGAACCTTACCTTGTATCTGTGCATGGAAAGCCGATCTTCATGTGAAAAGATGGCCACTGTTCTCATGGAGAGCTCGTGAGCTGTTCGGCACACACGAATGGCAATTTCCTATTTGGGACCATCCATGTGGGGTAAGAGATCATGGCACGTCTGAAACGCTATGGACAGAGAAAAGAGAGAGACAAGATATATACTTACACCACGGTTAACAGCCATCAGTTTCCTAAGGCTGCCCATCACTTCGCTATTACGGCGAATGGTTTCCACAGAATGTTCACGGTGCGGCATGGCTATGTATATGTGTGTGTGTGTATGTACTAATGTCAAAAAATGTGGGGAAAAGAAAAAAGAGATGTGAGACTATTGCACCCTCGACTCGAATGGTTTTTGTAGTCGACGAGAAAAAGAGTGACGGGGAAGAGGAAGAGATCGGGCACCCATTTATGATTTCATATGATGGCATATGGAAGATGTTCTCTTTTGTCATTCGGATGATGCTCATCACCCGTCACTTTTTTTCACTCCCCCGGCGTAAAATAAAAGAGGACACGCGTACCTTTGTTTGAGAAAAAGTAAAAAGGGTAAAGGAGGGAGAAAAGAAAGGTTCAAAGAAAAAAGAAACGTTTTGTGTCAGACCCACGTACAAGGAGGGTTTATATAGGGTGTGAGTGATTGATGTGGGTTATCAGCAAAGATGTGTCGTATGTCATTTTGATGCGTACGTTGCCAGTGTGAGAGATCAGTCATCGAAATGGATTCAAAAATTCCGCTCAATTCCCGCATAGCAGTTGGCTTGTGTCCCGCACTTTCCCAACATCATCTCTGGTGCGCACGCACAACCCACATACGCAATGCATCATGTATGGAGTGAGATGATCAAACTGAGTTTGTAATACCAGGAATTCTCTCACCCAAACTCTTTCAGCATGAGCCTATCATATTTTTGCCGCCCTTATCTCTAAAATGTTAATGTTCCACTCCCCCCATCGCCCCCACCTTCACCACGTCAAAATTTCCCGGACCTCCTTTGGCTAAAACGTTTGCCGTACTTCTGCCTTACCTTTTATCCATATCAATTCACTAGATCAGCACCAGCAGCACCAGCAGCAAAGCCTCTTTTTTTTTCTTTCTTCTACCACCTTCCTTCCCCCCAAAACACACACATACACACCTACTCCACCCCCCAACCATTTCCTTATCTCTAAATTGATGACTCTTTGTACTCTGAGATTATTGTATTATTAAGGTTTATTAATGAAGGATGCCATAATGTAATAAAAACAACTCTAAATCCTGCCATCCACCACCTACACGGACGAGTACCTTGTTGCGTGCGGCTGTCTTATCCGATTTCCTTCGACCCGTGTAACTCATAAGCTTGCATGTATACAGCTTTCTGCCACCACCCACTGAAGGGCTTAATTCGCTTCCAAAATAGTACCTTCCAGATCCATTGGGTCCCTTTTGGCACTTTATGGCGATAGGACTGGCATTGACAATACGGGCGACTTCCATATCGAGGGGATCTTTGGGATCGGGTCGGTAGGTGACATTGTTTTCCTTGGTAGGTCTTGATTTCCAGGCAACATCATCCTCATCTTCTTCATAAAGATAATCTTTTTCATACCCAGTATAATCATCTTCATCCTCATCATCGGATCGTAAGACAGCAGGAGGTGATGGCGTACGTGCATTCAAGAGGCGTGGATTAGGAGAAGCAGCGCGACGATGATGCATTAAGGCGGGCATGGATTGTTTCTTGCGTAAACTCTTGGTTGACTTTGATGGGGGCGAGCTGTCTAGGCAAAATGGGATGCAACAAAAAGTTAGTCTTTTTTGCTTATCGTTGATTTCCACAACAGAGTGTTGATCTTCACATGGTAGCTACTTACGCGCTGGTGGAGGTGGAGGTGTCATTTGCATGGAGGAACGGGGTCGTGGTAACATGGAAGGTGAAGCTGCACGTGATGGTCCTGAGGGTGTTTTTGGACGAGGAATAAGAGAAGGGGTACCGGATCGTCTTACAGGAGACAAAGGTCGTCTATCTCGATCGGGATATTGTACTGAAAGATGATGAGTCGTTCCTTGTCTTTCAAGACTGCTCATAGGACGAGCGGGTATGGTGGGAAGAGGTGGTGTTGCAGAGGATGATGTATAATAGCGCGATGATGATGAGTTGGGTGTTGCTGATCTGGCTGTGTCTCGTTTGGCTTGTTCAGCTTTTTGCTTGCGTAATAATGAACTCTTTGTTGGTCTCATCCAAGAGGCTCGATCATCTTGTTGTTCTGAAAAAGTATCTTCAGTAGCTGGTATTCGACTCTTTCGTCGTTCATCAACGGTTGGTGTCTTTGTCTTTCGTCGTCGGGATGATGCTAAGGTGTTGTTGTCATCGGTAGTTGTAATGAGAGGTTGTGGAATAGATGCACTGGATACTGAGGATGAATCGGATGTACTTGGTCGCATGATACTGCTAAATGACATTGGACTGACATTGCGCTGTAATCTTCCACTGGGTGATCCATATCCACGCCACATGTCATGTCGTCCACTATTGGGAGTAGCACTACGTCCACGTCTGCTTTCATCATAATAAGATGATATGCCACCCATAGGACTTGCTGTACGAGATGATCTTGATAATGGACTTTTCGCACGAGCTCCACCACTACTACCACCGCTGCCACCACCAGCAGTCATATAATCAGCGAGATCATGATGATTCATTCCGGAAGGTGGCTCAGGACTTCTAAATCGCATACTGCTCATGCTCCTATCGCTTCGATCGCTCAGTCGAGAATAAGCTGGACTAATAGGCCGGTGTCCTGCTCCAAGTAATACTCGCTCAGTCTCTGGTAAATCACGAGATCGTAATTCATCCATCTCAGCCTTAAGTTGATTCCATCGCTGTATCATTGATTGATGTCTCCTTGTTGTTGTCATATCTTGGCCCACACGTGATGCGATCCCATTGCCCAACATTGCCAGCATGCGGTCAATCGATGGTGTGTAATACTTGTACTTTGCTTCAAAGTTCTTTTCCACTGATCGAAACTTGTGTTGATCCACAGGTGGTTGATGATGACTGTTGCCATTGTTGCTGTTGTTGTATCCAGCTGAACCCGATGATGAATTCGATGAGATGGATGTGGTGGATGGATGAGGTCGTGGCACATTACGAAGGACACCTTTTGGTTGCATCTCATGGGTTGCACTCGTACCACCAAGGGCTTGCCAATCACGTACTTGTTGAATCATGGCATAGCACTGTGCTGTTGTCTTATCCAATCCATCAATCATAACATCCACTTGATCAGCCACTTGACGGAATACTGTAAGCCATCGATCTTCCTTGAGCTCATCCTTAAGATCGTCAATCTCGGATCGAAGATTTTCCCACTTTTCTTGTACCATGCCATGTTTGCGTGAGAGGACCCCTGTTTTGTCAGCGGGTGGATGATCGGAAGTCATTCGAGAATACACCTTTTCCACTTGTCGAAACACAGGTTCCACTTTTTCATCGATCGTGACAAGAATCCCATCGCTATTGTCTTTGATGCGTGTCTCGCCTGATAATGACGGGGAGGGCGTAGCGATGCTGCTACTTTTTGTACTCAGCGAGTTGTTCCTGGATGGTGTAGCACTTTGCGTGTGCTTTGTCTCGTGATACTGGAAAATCATGGTGGAAATGTCATCGAGCTGAATAAGAATGTACTCCATCGCCAATGCCAAGTTCTTTTCTTCAGCCATGCTTTGTACTGCATTGACAACGGATGCCATGAAATGCTGTAACCCAGACCACTCGGATTGTATCTTGGCAATTGTCATTTTGACTGACATTTTTCGTTGTATCAATGTTGGCTCATCGTCATCAATATCATCCAAGACTTGTTCACCAGCCTCCACGAATACTGAAACAAGCGGTTGCATTTGGCTCATCATGCTTTCAAGAGGTTTGGTATCCAAATTGACAACAGATGTATCACTGCCACCAGCCTCTTCCATCTTGACCTTTTGCTCCAAAGTGAATACTGTCATGTGCGCAACGCTCAACCACTGTGTAAGCTGTGCTGCAATCGTCTCAAATTGCTGTAATATGTCTGCAGCCGAAAGGGTGTCTCGCATAGCAAAGAGGTCATCCACCTCCTTGATGGGTAAAGGCGTCGCGAATAGATCCTGAAACAATGTCTCATCTTGAATGCTGACCGATGGCTTCAACGGTGCTACTGGAGGTTGGGGTGGTTGTAACAAAGTGGGTTCGTCCATTACTCGAGCAATGTCAAAAGTCTATATAGAAACGTCGGTTACCATCATGCTGTCTCAATGCATAATGTTTCACTTTTTTTTTTCAAGGGGAATAGAGCGATACCTTTTTGTGTAAAGGCGTTCAGGAGATATAGGGAATAAGGACAAGGTAGTCCGTGCGTGGTATGTGAAAAAAAGTAGATATTGAAATATAGACAAAAAAGAAAAAGAGAGTGTGAAGAATAAAGAAGAATGAGTTAGCCACAATCACCCACCACCACAAAGCACCCACACACACACTTTTTGCTATGCTCCGGTCCTGCTTTCGGATATACACGTGTTAATGGTTGTTGCTGCTGCACTATCAACAAGTATTATTATACACTCCTCCACCCCTTCCTCAAATACTACATTAATCATTTCCAAAAGCAACATACAAGGTGTTTCATCTTTTTGCATTGCAAGAGTATAAGGAAAATAGGGGAAGATAGAACGATGCACCAGGTTGTGTCAGATGATGAACCAACTCCTTTTATTCTCACACACTTTAAAACAATCAAACATTCAAGGATAACTACAACATATCAAGGTATCATCTTGTCGTTGCATCTGCAGGTACAACCGCTACGTTAACGAAAAGCAAACCCTCTCAACCATCAACCTTTCTTTTGACAGTTCATATCAGCTACAGAGAATGATTGGCCGACCCGATATTTGGCGCCGATTGAACATGGCTATTACTATTTTCAAATGTCAATGCAAGAGAGAGAGAGCTCTCGTTTGAACTCCAGGTGTACAAACACACTCGTTGCCTAGATTAGTATATTATCCCATTACTATGTTGCCATATATACACTCGTAATGCATGATGACCTTTTGGATGTATTTCAAAAGACACGGTTGTTTTCCAATTTCTCTACAGAGGAGATGCACAATGCAAGTATGTACGTGTGTGTGTGTGTGTGTGAATAAGCGTGGTTGTGGCGAGGAGGGGGATACAGTGGTGTGTGTGTGCGTGTATCTATCTGCGATGTGTTGGGGGGGGGGAGGATGAATGGGTTGGGGGTTTCCTGGCAACCACGTGGTGCTTGTGTTGTATATGTTGAATGTCGTTTTTATAGGTACAGCTTGATCAATTCATCACTCACGCCACTGGGTGTCAATACGCCAAGATCCGTAAGTAGCAATGTGAAATATTGTGGAGGTGTATAATCGACTAATGGGTTGGATCCTTCAAGCTGATCTGTGCTATCCGCTTGGGTGCTGCTAAATGATTTCCGTCGAGAAGTGAAGCTCACAATTTCAGGTAATGCTGAAGGAAGATCGTATTGGTTCAATGGATATACACGCACAAACTTGTAACTGTAATACATCACATTATTAGCATGTCGTTGATACAAGGATGAATACGCCTCACCTCTCAGCCACAGCATAAACGGGCTTGCTCAATGCATTAGCAACCAATGCAATTTGGTAAGTGCCGATCTGCATACAACATAGGGTTATTTCCCACGTATATAATGTATGTCTCTTTGCCTCTCCTTACCTTGTTGATCACACCACCGTTCTCTACAACACCTTCTGCACCGACGAACACCATATCAACCTTATCCATAATGTATCCGACAGCCGAGTCCAATACAGCTCTACATGGGATACCAGCTTCACGTAGATATTCCACAGCTTGCAGCCTATATGATACATCAATATCACGCATACCATCTGATTCCATGCATGTACTTACCCATCGCTATTGGGTCTTCCTTCAGTCACATAGACCTTGAATCGTTTATGCTGAACATTGGCGGCATGTTGAAGGACGCTCATGACCACACGAGAATAGGCATGGACCAGAACAATCGAGTTGTCTTGAACAAAATGGGCACCCACTTCAGCAGCACGAAGACGAGCAGAGAATGCCTTTTCCAAGATCAAACCAGCACGATGCAATAACTTTTCCTTGAACTCGTCAAAGCTGCGAATCTCGGATGAACGCTATTGAAGGATACCAATCAATCAATCATCCATACTATGCTATCTTCCTTTTTCTTCTCATACCGAAAAATCGTGCGAGTGTCTGGTAACAAAACGCATAAAAAGATCGACGCCAGCAAGTGCAGCAATGGTTGCCTTGTGTTGTTGGTTTTGCATACGGGGAGCTGATTCCTTTGACTCGTCACGAATCGATTGTGCTGCACGTTCCAAGGTCACCATGAACTCGGACATAGTAGGTGCTACACGTATGGATGGTATTAGATCCAATCCCACTTACAGACAGCCTTTTATATACGTTACCAGTATTGCTGCGACAAAAGTCGGTAAGCGCCTTGAAAACAGCTACAGGCGTCGATAGATCCTACACACGTTTGACAAGTGGATGAATACCATGAAGGAAAATTGCGTGTTTGCGCTAGGCGATTGGCTTACAGGATCTTGGAGAAAAGTTTGGTAAAGGTCAATGACCTCGGAGCAATCGAGCTTCGATTCGTCTTGCATGGCTACCATAACTGTTGAATGCACGTTAAAAAGGTGGGAGGATGGCACGTCGCGTGTGTTGAAGGAAAACTTACAGTGGTGGGAGGAGGAGGAAGAAGAAACAAGTTCGGTGCTGCTGTGACTCATTCACTCTCAGTTTTGCTGTGCCCTTCCCTAATAACATCCCCTCACACATATCACTTTACAACAGTTATTCAATATATTCGAGAGAATCTTTTCTGGGTTGGTTTAATATTACCTAGCAACAGTATCCAAGGAACGCCGTCGACAGTCTTTGTATGCTAATATCTTAAAAAGTGAAGGATCTTTTAAATCGCAAGGAGGTGAGCCACTGGAAGCTATCTATTCCCCACCAGCACCGTTTTCTTAACCGACAACCCCATCAACAATACTATCGACTATGGTCACGCCGAGTGGTCCGAGTGAATGAGATGTAAAAGTACAGACAGCCAGGGTTGATTGATTGACTACTACTTTAAGCCCGCACTTGGTGTATTTATTTTCTTTCTTTACATACTCTACTCGACTCGCTCCGGACGTTATGCTTCGTACCATCGCTGCTACTCGCTTGATTACCACGCGTCTTGCACGTGCTTACACCACTGAACCTGCAGGTAATGGAACGATCGTGGATTGTCATGGTGGATCGGGCTGTCTCATGAGTATATTATTGTGTAGGCTTGTTGACTCGACTCAAGGACGATCGCAAGACGTTTATGCGTGCCAAGACACAGCCTGATTTAAATGTGGTCAAGAATATCCTGAGTGATTACACCTATTATATCAAGTCTCCCAATGCCAAACCTGGTCAAAGCGAGGAAGCTGCAGTGTTGAGTGTGATCCAAAAGTTGGTCAAACGTCGTCAGGATGCCATTGGTCAATACAAAGCAGGCGGTCGACCTGAATTAGCAGAACAAGAACAAGCCGAACTTGCTGTATTGCAACGCTATCTTCCCGAACAAATGTCCACTGAAGAGATTGAAGCACAAGTCAAGAGCATCATTGAACAAGTGGGAGCTACGTCTATCCGTGATATGGGCAAGGTGATGAAGGCATGGACTCATGAAGGTGCTGATAAGAAGGCTGTCAGTGATGCTGTCAAAAAGTTGCTTAATAGTCAATAAATCATATAGAGTGTAAAATATCTAACAGCCAAGAGAAAATTGGGGGAGGTGATGGGGGGGGGGAAACATGTACCGCCAAGCTGCTTGGACCACATATATAAGCACCGACCTTTCACCTGAGATTTAAGGGGGCCAAGACACTCTTCTTTTCGCATAAACTACATTCATCATGGGTGGCGGGCGTTCTATCAACAACAACAACCATCCTCATTATCAATATGCACCTCTTTATCCACAAATACCATCCACCACGTCTAATAATCCATTTGAGGTAACTTCTTTCACCAATGTCGTCAACCGCTTTATTCACCTTCTCCGTGCCTGTTACAGACAACTTGGTACAACCCTCCTCCTCCACCAACTCCAACTCCAGCTCCTCCACCGTTACCGCCAAAACCACCTGCAGCAACTTCAACATATTATCTGCTACCGCAACCAGAGCCAATGTCAACTCAAGGACAACATGCACTGCGTCTAATTTACACAAAGTCTGGATTCTTTGTTCGATCGCTCGATGTCGGGTATAGCCAAGACATTCATGGCTTCCTTTCTATTGTCTCAAGGAACCAGGTAAGCATAGTTTGTTAAGCAAATGCTGTTGTTAGGATTTCATTACTGATATAATCTGTCTCCACCCAGGCACAAGTTGATATTGCTCTTGCTTGGATACCAGAACACTTGATAGACACGCAAGATCTTGGTACATTTATTGGATTGGATGGCACATTGGCATCAGAGCAAGGTAACGCAACGAAAAGGATGGAACGTCAAGATGTACAAAAGTATTCACGAATGCTGTTACACAGGATTTCCAAATATTGCTTGGAATTCTGGCGAAGGTGAAGCCATGTTGATACCCATAGCCGACATTTATTCATTATACGTGTGTCCACCATCCAACCATCATCAGCCAGCAATACAAAACGATGATCATGGATCCATTATTATCACAACACGACAAGGAGATGTACTGCGGCCGCTGTGGTATCATGCAAATGCATCATGGCCTGGATATGATATTATCGACATTTTAGGTGCATTTGTCGTGATTCAAAGAGTACCAGATGATGAATACACGTACCTTGTACAGCAATCCACACGTGGCGAGAGTACTATACCCGACAGCGGCGATTCGACTTATCGTCATCCATTACTGCGATCTTCATCCACATCATCATCGTCATCATCTGCTGCCGCTGCTGCTACCGATGCTCAACTTCATCAAGCCATTCGAGATGCACGATTCAATATCTTGGAACGATTTTCACGGATCACGAGGTTCTCTCGGGATACTGCCGGTAAGATGACACGTGCGATTACTACCACTACTACTACTACTACTCTATCACCCACCACTGACATTTACATCCAAACTATTAGCTCACGTGCTTGATCATCCCATTGCCAAGGCCATTATACCCCTGTTACCCCCATCTGTCCAAGCGATGCGTAACAATGACACAGTCCAACAAACAATGAACGACTATGATCGTGCTACCTATTATCTCGCACAATGGTATGTATAATGATCCCATAGTGATGATTCGGTGTATTCATTGTGTTTCTATCTTAGGGGAGATGAGAATGAAAACGCAGCAAATGAATGGTGGCGAGTGGATGACCCGGAAGGGTTACTCAATGACATGCCTGAAATGAACATGGTAAGTGGTACTCTGTAGATATTCCATAGGGTGTGCTAATAATGACCTTTTCTCTACATCGTGTAGCCCACACCTACACACACAAGACGAGATCCTATTGAACCTGAAGAATGGGTGGATTTCTTTGATGATGAGGGCAAACTACGAGTTACAGAGCGACATGTGCTAGGTCTCATTTTCCGAGCTGGCTTGCATCCAGATGTCCGAATTGAAGCATGGAAGTTTATTCTTGGAATATACCCATGGGATAGCACATTTGATGAACGTGAAGCCATTCGCCGCAGCAAAGTGGATGAATATTACGAATTCAAGGCACGTTGGTTCAATGATACAGAAGTGCGTAGTACCAAACATTTCATGGATGAGAAGCATCGGATAGGTAAGTTCAACGGCTAAAAAGTGAAATCATCCACGATCACTCATTCATGCGTATGTGTGTATCCCAAAATAGACAAGGACGTGCATCGAACGGATAGGACCATTGCTGTCTTTGAAGGCGAAGATCTTCCCAATCCTGATCCCGATATGGCCGTGGGCACCAATGCCAACATGGAGATTATGAAGGATATCTTGGTCACCTACAACTTTCACAATACGGAGCTCGGCTATGTACAAGGCATGTCTGATCTATTAGCACCCATCTTTGTGGCTATGGGGACGGAGGAGATGGCATTTTGGTGCTTTGTCCAATTCATGAACCGCGTCCAATGCAACTTTTTTATTGACCAGTCGGGCATGCATGGCCAGTTACAAACATTGGATGCATTGATTCGATTTATGGATGCACCCCTCTATAAGCACTTTGAAGAAACTGAAACGTCGAATCTATTCTTTTGCTTCCGATGGTTACTTGTATGGTTTAAACGCGAGTTTGAATGGGATGATGTGATCCAATTATGGGAGGTAAGGAGGAAGAAGACATGCTTGGATTGATGATGTGCAATGACTAAATGATGATAAACATGCAGGTTTTATGGACGGACCATCTCTCGCCTCAAATGATCATGTTTATTGCCCTGGCTGTTCTTGATAAGCATAGACAAGTCTTGTTGGATCTACAGCAATTTGATGAGGTGCTCAAGGTAAGTAGTAGTACATAAGATAGGAACCCCTTCTAACCTAATGAATGCACGTACATAGTATATCAATGAACTTACGGGAACAATTAATCTGCGTGAAACACTCGAACGTGCCGAGGTGCTGTTTTATTTGTTTGAACGCAAAGTCAAGGCCATGGATAGAAAACGTGAGCAATTGAAGGAGCGCTTACAAATGCGGTCTGTGTGGAATGGTGATGAACGGCCCAAAGTTGAAAAATCGATCCAAGACCTCAAAGTGGATGACAAACTTCGAGCATTATTGAAGAAGGCGTAACATTGGTATGAAGGGATTTATTGCACAAGAAAAAAAAGGAGCAAATCCATATATGTACTTTTGGTAATTGTTACATCACAATGAATAAAGAAAACAAACACCACATAAAGTAATGAGCACTAGGATGTATTGGATTATTCAAAGATGAATGGGTTGATAGATTGTTAAAGGTGGTGGTGGTGGTGATGATGGGAGGATGAACACACAACAAAATGACATGTGATGCACGTGTTAAAGGAAAGGAAGGGTGGACGTGGAATAGCTAAATGAGGTATCTCGCGCGGACTGTGAACCGAGACAAGAGAGAGTTGTGTGCCAAGCAGGTGGCAATTGTGTGAGCGTGCGTTGGGTGTGGGTGCGAGTGTTTTTTTTTCTTAACTCCTTCTATTTCTTATTACTTTACACTTTTCTATGGAGAGGAATACAACGGCATATTATGAAACGCTCGGTGTATCAAAGTCTGCTACGCCTGAGGAGATCAAAAAGGTACCCCATGGTTCAATGGCTCCAGCCGATCCACGTAGAAAACAGAAACACTGATCTCGCCATGCATCTCCCTTGACAGGCGTATCGACGACTAGCACTGCGCTACCATCCTGATAAGAACCCAGATAGTGCTGACCAGGTATATACTCTCTTTGCAAACACAACCTATCATCCCCTTGGTTCTAACAATGATTCATCCCCCTCTTTATAGTTCAAAAGTATCAGTGTTGCTTACGAGGTAAGTGGATCTCGATATATAGATACCGACCCTTTTACTAATCGATGATGGTGATGATTAGGTATTAAGCGACGAACAAAAACGACGAGTGTACGATCGTTATGGCGAATTAGGATTGCAAATGATGGATACAGTGGCCAGTCCTTTGTTTGATCCCGAGATTGAGTCCATGCTGTTTTCGTTGTTCTTCACCATCGGCCTTGTTTTCGCATTGTTGATTATCTTTTTCGCCTTTTTGACGGTGCGCATCGACGAGATTGTTCTCTGGAGTTGGGGTGTCGTTTGGATCCCATTATGGATCGTCAATGCCATCCTCGGATATATGGTTGTCAAGTACTTTATCAAGGCACTGCGAAATGATAAGGATGATGACGATGATGATGACGACGACCACGATGAAGATGATGAAACCAAACGAGCTCAACGCAAGGCTGCTCGACGACGACTACGTGTCATGCAACAAGGTGTCTTTGTTCTCTATTGGATCCTCGTGCTCTTGTTCCAAATCTTCATTGTCCTTCGTCTTGATGAACGAGTGAATTGGTCTGCAGCTGTCATATTTATTCCGTACTTTATCCTTGAGGGCATCCACTTTATACTGCAAGCAGTGGCATTTACATTGGCTATACGTGCTGGTGGTCCAATGGTGGATAAACGGCAGATCCCCGTCCTTGTATTCAAGCAATTCTGGTTATTTGCCATTCGGTTGGTGCTGTTTGTTCTTATTGCGACTCGTATCGATGGGACCATTCAATGCTCTTGGGGAGTTGTATTTATTCCCTTGTATGTGGTGGCAGTCAAGTATGGAGTGCAACTGGCAATGAGTTACGCCACGTATAGCCGCTTAACAGCTCAGCCCGAACTTGCTCACCAAGGCAAGGTGTCTGTGGTACTTGGTGTTGTGGCGTTGGTTGTGGTGGGTGCCTTGGCCTATGCGCTTATTGGCTTATTGGCTCGCCGGTTGGACGGCATCAACTATATTCGAATGGCGACGGTGTTTGTTCCGCTGTTCATTGTGTTGGTACGTCAAGTTTCACATGTAATGCAGGTACACATACAGCTTTCTCTAATTTTTACATTGTGTATATAGGCTTTATTATGTTGCTGTGCAGGATGTTGTCTCCCTTGCATGGTGATGATTTCAACAGCTGCTGATATGGATGATCTTGAGCAGCAACAACAACTGGTCGATCCTAACCGCCGAATCACACAATCAGGAGAATCCTCATCATCAAGCACAATGTAGAAAAGACATGATTTTCATTCATTCATATATGCTGTTGCTGTATATCCATTCTCCTTTTCTGCATCATTCCTTTCTCTCATACATAGCTATTCATTTTACTGTAATCTTTTACTTTTATTCATCCATAATATGATGTTTTCCCTCCTCTCTCTCATGCATTGTCATTTCTCTTTTTCTGACCCGGGATTGTGTAAAAAAAGCTGGCTTGTCTTGGCTGTGTTACACGAGATCGTCGTACAAAGGTCGCCTACACAAAACTAAGAGCAACTTGAATCCGGCATTTTTACACTTACTTATCTAGCTCCTCCTTCTCTTCTTCCGCCGCCTCCTCCTCATTCTCCTTCCTACCTACCACCTCTTGCAATGTCCTTACGAGTCGACTGGAAACACCCAAGCACAAGGAAAATCATTCTGTCATATCTACCCGACTGGATCCTTGTGGCAGTAATGGCAGGGGCTTTCTTCGGCATCGATCGTATTACCCCATTCCTACGTGAATTCTCTCTTGAAGACAAGACAATTATGCATCCACATTCACCCAAAGATTCCGTGCCCATGTGGGTCGTTGGTGTAAGTTGTATTCTGGTGGAGGCTTCATTTGCCTGTGTGCCTGTGTGTCGGCAAGGATTAGGCGTGGATACAATACGGGCTTAGCAACTACCACTCACTATGACATTTCTTACCAATAGGTCATTTGTTTCATTGTACCGATTATCATAATGGCAGTACTTTCTCTTGGTTTCAAGCGTAGCATCGTGGATTTTCATAGCGCTGTGCTAGGTAAAGTTTTGGATGTGATGACATGTGATCCTGGAACAAGTCTATTTACGGGCCGCGCGTTTTCATATAGGTCTTTGTCTAAGCCTGAGTATGTGCTGTATGTTAACATCGGTTACAAAGGTAAGTAAATGGTATGGTGGTTCTCCATGGATAAAGCTAATAACAAGGGGAAGATTACTGTGGGCCGACCTAGACCCGATTTCATCGACCGTTGTCAACCACCAGCAGACGCTCATGATCCAATCTTTGGCATGTCCAACTATACCATATGCACTACACCCATGGATACCCACATGATGATTGATGGTTTCAAGAGCTTTCCAAGTGGACATTCTTCATGTAAGGAAAAATTCAGGAGAACCAATTTGGATGATCAGCATGAAATTAATATGTATCTGGCTTTAGTTTCCTTTGCCGGCTTGGCTTATCTCGCATTTTATATTGCAGGCAAGATGCAAATGTTTGATGAGCGTGGAGTAAGTAGCAACAGGATGAAACATATACGATATCACTTGTCATCTTACGGTTATCTTTTGGATCATATATAGCATACATACAAGGGCTTCATTTTCGCATTCCCCATTATTGGTGCATTGTTGGTAGCCATTTCCAGAACTTCGGATTACCGACATCATTGGCAGGATGTTTTTGTTGGATCTTTATTGGGTATGTTGTCAATAGTCGGTGTCTATGTCATGATGGGCTCACATGACAGCACGTGATGTAGGTTTTGGATGCGCATTTTTCGCATATCGACAATATTATCCCGCTTTGGCACACGCGACATGTCACCATCCCTACAAGACACGTATCTCAACTTTTAAAGATGCAGTCATGCACCGGATTGAGACGACTTCCAACAGATTCCACCATCACCAACAACCGCAACCGACTTACACGTCAAACGAGCAAGCTGATAATTCCCGTTTGCTTGGCGCTGAGACTGGGAATGATAGCTATCCACTACATGACACCCACAGTGCTCAATCTAGCCATGCACACACTGCAGTCGACATGTATGATCCTCCTATCAATAAAATATAGCCTTGTTATCATAGCTACTGCGTATTACTACTATATAAATTGGGATTGGCAACATTGTACCAAATGGTACCACCATCACCATGACTACGACTACGGCTGGAGCTCTCATCAGAGTCTTCGAGCAACCCTTCCACAAACGTTTCACGAATATAGCAATCAATGATACCCGGGATACTGAGTGAATAATCCCTCCAAAAGCTGCAGCCTGGATGATCCCCATGTCGTCCAACAGCATGCAACGCAAAATCAGGAGTACGTCGTTGATGACTACATGTATGTACATTTGTTACAAGAAGTGCAAAAGCGGCGGCATGCAATGTTAGTAAAAATATATCCAAAAGCCTTTGCTTGAGTATCATCTTTTCACCCTTCAATGACAACCAACCAGCACCCCTTGTTGTATTCCTTCTTCTCCTTCTCCTTGAAAGCAGTTTTGATGATGCCTCTATGTATACTTACGCAAATATCTGACCAAGTCCATAATGGTGTACTGCGAGTAACTCCAAGGTTTCTCTGGTTCGTGGAATCACCATGGATTCAGCTTCATACGCCATTCGATTACCAAAGTACATACAAATCTTGCGTTCAAAGCACATGTCAAGCTTGTTACTTGATGGGACATCCTTTCTTGTATTGGTCGTCTGGTAATCGTCATCTACGATATTGGTTGTAACATTGGATACGCTCTCATCCTCATCCTCTGACAAAAATGGCGATGATTGATAAGGCACAATGTCATTATATAGTATCTCTACACGGCTCGGTGCATTGAAGAAAGCGGATAAAAGACGTTGTAAATGCCCTGACGTTTGCAACACCATGCGCTCTTGTGGCGAGAATGCATTCGGCAGCGGCTGAAATACATTGGATGCCGTCACTATGGTGCATGGGCGGCGCGTACGACTATTAATCCATAGCAAGAAAATGTCCATGCTCCATACATACAGTGGTCTGTGAAATTAAAGGGGATTGTTCGGTAGTGAAGCGTGCCTTGGGGTTGTGGAAGCATTTTACTTGAAGATAGAAGAGAAGAAGCGAATCGGGAAGGATGTTCTGAGAAAGCATCTCATCTTCCAAGTATATATGTAGTTTAGCTCTCCCAATCTGTGAACGCGTGCATATGTCCCTTTTTTGCAACAACGAATGTCCCATTTCTCTTGTGCTATTTCAGCAGCCATGCAAAATCATTGTTATATACCCTTGTGTCTCTAGACATAATCTTGGATGAAGGGTAGGATAGACTACTCATTAACACTCTTGCTCTCTATACCCAGCGATCCGTTATTTCGGTTCTACGTCATCGTCTGCCGAAGCGAGTACATAATCGGTTATGCATGTATGTACAAATAGGCCTATCTAAATACAGAATGCAACCGCAACATCACATTTGCCTTTGTATTTTGCTCTAACGGGCGTGGAATACGCTTTGTTTGCTTATGCCCTGACCAGCTTGTCTAATTCAAGGTGGCTAAACGGTCTCGTATGATCACTGGGTAATGTTGCTATATAACAGCACATGTAACGGTTTCAATTTTATGACTTCTATTGTCTGTACCGTAGATATATATATGCTCATTTGTCGAGGTGAATAAAATCAGTAAGAGATCCAAAGCGTTTATTCATAATCGTGCTGATGGTTTGTTGATTTCTTCTTGTGCAATACCCCGTAGCTTATAACGATCAACCTTATAACTGTTGGTTAAAGGTAACTTTTTCAGGCATTTGGCACCACCAGAGAGCTGCATTTCAGCCTGCGGAGCTCGACTATTGACGTACGACACAAGCCCATCGGTAAACGCTTGCTGATCCTTCTTGCTATTCTCCACCAGCACAACGTATGCCCTTGGCAACTCGTACCCAAGTCGTTTGCTAAACGCACCAACGACACAGCACTCTTTTATATCATCGCTGTATTGATGCTAAGGGAAGTCACTTGTTAGTAAGAGGCAGTTGCTCAACTTTTGACCCATCACTTACGCAAAGATCTTCAAGGTATGCAGGCGGAAACTACATACATCAACATCATCAAGATTAGTAAATATGCATCATAAGATCATAAGGACATAGTCATGCTTTGCATTGCATTTCTCGCGTGACATTTACCGTATGTCCTTTTGTTCTAATGCGATCAGACATCCTGCCACGGTATTGGTAATAGCCATCATCATCGACAACAAAGTAATCACCGGTCCGATAATATCCGTCTTCCTTGAATGCCTTTGCTGAAGCCTCTGGGTTGTTGTAATACCTCTTTTGAATGGGTACAAGATATGCCATCAGCACGTATCCTCATGCTCCTTGTCACCTATTGCTACATACCGGTGCACCCAAACCCCTCTTAACCCACAACTCCCCTGGTTGACCGACAGCAACGTCTACATATACAAGATTAATCAAAACATATATCGTATTATGGGTTGGTGCAATGCAGCAGCATCCCTCCAAAGATGATTTACCGTTTCCATCCTCATCAACCACGCGAAGATTCTCTCGCCCTATCAAAAGTTTGCCTTCACATCCGAAAACAATATCAGCATGAGCACGGATGCTTCTCACATGGTACGTATTGGTTAATGATTACCTTTAAGAGTATTATCTGCTGTTGACCTGGATATTATTGACCCACATTCAGTGGATCCATAAACGGCAGTGACGTCGGCATTGATACGAGCTTTTATGACTTTCATCACAGCATCTGGGACATGCTGACCTGAAGAGAGGGTAACCTTCAGCGACGACAAATCATACTTGTCTACCACCGGGCTATTTGTAAAATCGAGCAATGTCCACAAGGATGCCGTCATGTGCTCAACTTTGAATTTTTCGATCAAGGCACATATGTTCTCAAATGGAATAGGTGTCTCACACATAATGGTACGAGCACGCTGGTGGATCCCTACGTTGGTGGTTGAATTACCAAAGACCAAACTTATAGCGAAACATGGCATAAAGCTGTGTGCTTTGTTCGTGACCAGTGGATATGATACAAAGCTTGGAAGTGATGCAGCAACACCATGTCTATGCCAGACAAGGACGACGATTAGCATCGTAATAATATGCTCGATACAAGTTTACTTACGACATTGCAGCCAGCTTACGTGGACCTGTTGTACCGGACGTACATATAGTGAAGGAGATATCTTTGGGATCCATCACCATGGCTTCGGCATCATGACGTGGTTGCTCTATAAGCTTGTGAAGCGAGTGGATACCGTTCTTTGGATCATGCTTTGCATCTTGGCCAATCACCACTAGTTGAATGCCTGTCAGCTTGCATGTAGCAAGCGTATTTTTCATGGTTTCAAGGGTAGATGCATGCACCACTGCCAGTGCCGGACAAGCTTGTTTGCAGATGTCTGCAACTTCTTGACTTGATTTACACTCAATAGGCACAACTGCAGCAATCGCGCCTGTACCCCAATGATGATAATAGTAAGCCATGCTGCTCGTTTTTAAAAAATCTAAATGTGTTCATGTTACCTGCAGCCATAATGCCATGCATCGCAAGCATAAAATCGATCTTTTTGTTGGCATCAATGCAAAGATGTAAGTAGGCATATAATAACAACATCCTGTTTTGATCACACGTACATCATTAGGGGCATACAGAGTAATAAGGTCTCCTCGTTTCACATTGAAAGGTTGCTCATCTCGCAATACCGCTGAAAAAGTGAGAACATGTTGACGTAGCTGTTGAAATGAATAGTGGCGTCCAGGATTCATGCCGTCAATCAAAAGTGGCTCCGTATCAGAGATAGCATAGCGCTGATCAGGGGTGTTTTCAAAGATAGCATGATAAAAGCTTTTTGCTTGGTTTGTTTGAATGGAGGACTGCGAAGACAGCATAGTAAAAAAGGCGATAGCTATTTACTGTTCTGCGTATACATAACCGTTTTATATACAACATGTAGCGGCTCAGTGACCGGCTCTTGTTCTTTTCTTTTCTTACGATCATTCATGCATGCAGGCATGAATGGAAGACTGTGCGCACGGCGTTTTTCCGGATACATCTGTACGCTGATACGACGATTCCATTACTGGATACTCCCTTTAAACTTTATCTTTGCTTGAGTTTGATGAGTAAGAAGGTGTTCCTGAATGTGATTCTTATCGATGACTTATGCAAGCTCAACATTGATGAGTTATGAAAGAGATGATCCAGGGTACTACTCAATCTAATGCAATACATATTGGATAGCATCGGCATGAAAAAGTAGCTCAATGCATTGTATGCATCACGTTCATTAAAGCCGTTCGGGGCGTCTTTTTTTTTTTTTTTTTTTTTTTCGGGCGTCATTTCGAAGAACTGTCGGAAGAAGGCTGAAGCGCCTCTGTCATTGTGTGATGCTTTAGGACCGACCACAGAAATAGCACGATGGGCTAGATCGTGTCATTATGGTTATCATGTCTACTACCTTTCATCTGTTGTATATCACTAATTTCCATATTGGCGTCATTTGCACCCACACCAAGAGTCGTTTCAAGTACATCTTTGCCTTTTTCTTTCAAGTCGGATGTTTCCCCATTTCCATGCTTAGCTGTGGCCCACTTTACTTGACAACCCATGTCGTGTCTTAATGGAGAAGCTACTGTAGCCAATGCTCTTTCATGTGTGAGTTTCCGATTAGAAAAGTAATCCAAGTTGGTTGAGTTATAGCCATTTCCGTCAGTATCATCATCAATTACCCACCACCTGAGTGTCAAATCGACCTTTTCCGCTTGCTGGTTGTTTTCTCTCCCTCCATTACACTTCCCAACACGTCCAACTCTACCATGTTCAACCCAATCGACAAGCTGACTACGATTCACCTGCTTCTCCTCATCATGCCAAGCCCACAATTGTTTTGAACTGACCCCATTCGACTCCATGGGAAGTCCATGGCGAGCGCTGACACTACACTACACGTTTCCTTTGACACCAAACACGTCTTTCTTTCACAACACACACACCACTTGCTCCTTTCTATAATGCTCAACTGTTGTCAATGTCAATTACGACAACTGCCATTGGCTTCGTCATCTGTTGACTGTCTTCACCCTTTCTATTTATTGGGGCACGGGCTTTATTTATACCAGCAACAAGCGGTATACGTCAAACGCGTCTTTGGTATGAATGCCCTGGATCAACAAGGTAAAGTCTTTGGCAGATGTCATGGTGACGGATGAAAAGGATACATGACAGCAGAAAGGGCTCACTCTCTTACTTGTCAATGCAAAGGACTTTGGCGAAGAAGGATGGCATTGCCTGACTCAAGACAACAGGGCAAGCCGTTTTATCATGATGATGGATTGGATCATTTATTTTTCAAAGCAATGGACGCTACAACATGGATACAAAGCTTGAAGGGATAAGGCAAGTACTATCACTTTGAGAATGACCGTACAAGTCAATGCATGATGGCTAATGCATCTCATACAAGTGCTGCTTTTTTCTGTGGATGGCAATGGACAATGACATCTCATAGCAAGGTAGTTGTTTATCTGAAGTATGGATTCATCATTGGAATACAATCTGGAACATGGACAATGGGGATATTTTTATGCGTGAATGATCGGAGCAAGGGGGCTATGCTGATGGACCAAGTATCTGAGAGAATTGGGGTGGAAGGTTGGGATATACAACAGCAAACGTTTTGTCATGCGTGGATATGATCAGATTTTTAACCTACCAATATGCCCGACATGGAGGATGTGTTTATGCAAAAGAGAACCGTGAAGGATATTGTCCCCAGCACAAGGCGAGTGCCATAGGAACAATGTGACACCAAACGACCTTCGGGAAGTCAAAGTGGTCGTACTCGTGTCCTCGGAAATAAAAAACTAGCCGTGCACAGACCACATGCGCTTGTTTCAGCTCCATGGATGATGCACATACACATATCAACAATGCCTTAAAACGTTTGCTACTATCCACAACAACGATTATCACGTGGCGTGAAATTGGCGCAGCAGTAAAAGGTGTGACCGTGTTTACACGCGTCTCACAGCAGCAGCGTTGCGCAGCCATGGCGACGGTTGCTCTCAACCAACACCAACCTGGTTTCCCTCTGATCAAGACCGATCAAGACCATTGTCAATGTTGACCACTTGTGGAAGGTGTAAACAGTTAAGTTGAAGGGAAGGGCTGGTACAACTACGTGGTTTCACTTGGTTGCATTGGATGGGAATAGAGTGCTCTTTATTTGGGACCTGTGTACTATTGGCATCTCAAGAGGTATGTTGGCTTGTTCTACCCTGGTAATCTCTGTTCTCACTCACTCACTCACTCATTGTCTACTTTAAAGACTATCATGACTGGGGAAAGTTGGCTATGGGGATTGCATGTTATTGAATCTTCCACCTTTTGGCTCGTATTGTTCCAAGGACACTCCCTCGCCCCAGTATCGTTCTGGTATCCCCCCAGCGGCAAGATGCACGTATGACTATGGCTTCACGCAGTAGGTGCGGCGCATATGATCGCAAGTGGTCTTTTGGCCTATTCGAGATCATCAGCAAGCTTGGTCCAACTGGGAAGCGTGAGACTGGTTCATCGAAGGGGAAACGGATTCGTGTCGGTTCAATCGGGTCATAGGGTGGGGCCCATAAGGACAATCAATGTGTATTTCTACCTGGCCAAACAAGCGACTTTTCCTCAGCTTGTCAAAGGAAGTTGATACTTGTGGTTCTCTTGCACCCAGAGCTCTCTCACGTTATGCTTGGTGTATGAGGGATACGTTTGGCATTCTTTTTTCTCTGCACTGGTGTTTCATCTCCCCCCGCTTGAGGTGCCATCGGTTCCATGTCCTGTGGTTGCATATGGGATTTGTAGTCAACCACTTTCCTTGTGGAGGTGCCAGGGACTTTTGTTCTGCTCTTCGGCCTTAACCTACTTGCTGTGCAAAGCCTTCAAAGGGGTTGCCGCGATGACCACTTCAGAGGGACCTCAATGGCACTAGCCTGCCAGCTCCTGGTACAATCCATTTGTTAGGCAATGTGGAGAAGAGGATGTGTAATGGAGCTCCTGACACACAAGGGTGATCATCGCCCAAGAGGACCACGGTATTGCTTTCTTTGGTACATACAAGCCGTCAAGTCATTGGAGGAGTGGTGGCCTGTCCTTGGTTGGATGAGATCGATCGTGGTGGACAAGTAGCTAGAATCATTGTTGGATCCACATCCACTTGCTAGATAATTTCCTTCTTGCTTGTAAATTATAGGGTAGATGGAATAAAATCTTTCCATTATCGGTCTTGTAGAAGTATCTGCCTTCTACTGTACAATAAAGAGTGGGTTTGATCATGAGAGCAAAAGTGATCCTCCATTGAGTTTCAGGATGAGTGACAATCAATATGCATATCTTACTATGGATAAGTGAGTCGCTTCAGGCCTTATGCAAGGGCGAGCCATTATTACCAAACACATACCTTGGCACACCTTCATTATTGAATGTTGTTTATATAAGTACCTTCCTAAAGACAATCATCATCGTCATCCATTTGTGATACATATATACAACCTGTCAAGTACGTGCGTGTGTAACCACCACGTGCCATTTCACACAGCTATTCATCTTTCCATTAGTGCAGCCGACTCAATCCATTAGGAGAATGCAGCTCCATCATGCTTATGGCATAGATAAAACATAAAGCTACCTGTTTTCTCTATATTCTCCTAGTAAAGCATGAGGACTTTATGAGAACAAAGTTGCTCGTCGTGGTCGATACCATCTTGTATGCAAGTTTCACGATGGACATGGCTCTTCCCGCTAAAAATCAAAAACAAGGGGACCACAAGCCACCCCCAGACAAAAGTCGATCGTATTCATCCCTTTTCAATGAACCGGATATCGTTATTCTGGACGCCCGAAACAACATCATAACGAAGCGTATATGGCGACATGCTGAACACCCCAACTCATTATTTTATGATTTATCCACTGTCAACATCACCGATACACAATTCAGGACGGCTCTCAGTGAGTCTCCACTTAAAGACGTTATCCATGGAGCTGTCATCCATCGTACCCGTAAACAAGTCTTCGCCGAAGTAGCCTTCCACGACCACAAAGCACGTATAAGAAACATGCACCACCCTGTAACTCTCGCCGACGACACGAAAGTCTTCGGTGCTTTTCCCATTACAGAAGACATGGATGTTATCAGGATTAATCTCTCAAACATACCGCTATATAATCGACCCAATCTAAA